>CP125265.1:2395373-2652796 GCA_030027945.1 Phytophthora plurivora
ACTGCAAGAATTGATCTCCAGCGAGACGAAGGACGGGGATAAATCCATCTCTCGTCGCAATTTAGCACAGATCCCGAAGCTCCCATTGCGTCTGGAACCAGACGCGCAGCAACACAAGAGCTTGTTCCACTTCGCCAACACTCGCCTGGTCAAACTCGCGTCGTCGTACACAGATCTGCACTCGGAGGTGCTGGGCAAAAGCAAGTGCAAGCAGACGTGGAAGACGGTGGAGAACCCTGCGATCTGCCTAGTGTGCGAGCAGGTGCTGTGTGCTGGGACCGAGTGTTGCCGTCGACGCAGCGACAACATGGGCGCTTGCACGCACCACGCCATCACGTGCGGCGCTGGCGTTGGACTGTTCTTCCTCATGCGGTCATCATCGGTGCTGCTGGTCTTCGGTCCTCGCAGTTCCTACTTCGGATCGCCGTATCTCGACATGTTCGGAGAAGAAGACATCAACGTGCGTCGAGGACGACCTTTGTACCTGAACGCCAAGCGCATGAAGGCGCTGCAGGCTTTGTACGCGAACCATCAGCTGGCGAACGAGGTGGCTCGCAATCGACGTACGTCCGACCAATATATCCGCAATAACTATTACTGAAGGAAGGAAGCAGGACCAGGTAATCCAATCAAGCACCAAATATGCTGATCACTGCTGATGTATTAACCTTGCAGCTTTGAATATGTAGTGATGCATTGTGGGGGCTGAGGCTACGCTAACGGCGCAAAATGTAGTGATGAAGATCTGTAACAAGCTCGCGGACCCCAGGATGCGAGATAGTGAGCGCAAAAGATCGTTGAGGTCCTGACTTCAAGATAAACTTGAAGGGGGGGGGGGGTTCTCCGGCATAAGAGCTAACTAATTCGGGAGAGGTCTCTAGCCGCTGCGAGGACGACCCACGTCTGCAGGTTTCATTTTCCGATTGCTGTCCAAGCCTGCAAAGCGCTCAAGAAATTCAGAATCAGCCGCAGCCTCTTTCTGTGCCTTTCGAGTTCCAAGACGCCTTTCCCGTCCAAGACTCCAGCTCCAAGACGTTCCTGTTCAATTGAAGAATGAAGGTTTTGAGTTTACCGTCTCCACAGCTCGTTGAGTGTTGCCAGCCCGTGATGTGAACACTTGGAAAAGCACCTGTGGTCCACAGGCTGTGGATCTCAACCGCCGCGGCTGCTTACGTGATTACCAGTCGGCAACAAGGGGAAGAGCCAAGGTGCGTGTCTTACAGACGACACATGCTGCTTGGAGGACATCTTTGACACGAATGACGTCGTTGTGGACATAGGAAACATTGGGTGAGGGTTTCCCCGTCAACCGCACACGCACACCCATCCATTGTCATCTGGGTGTCAAACTCTGCCTGCAACTGACAATTGCTGCAATTTCATTGTACTGAATGAGGCAAGATGCTCAAGAAAGTGGACTTCAACTCAATGCCTCCTTCTGGACAAGGCTACAAGCTTCAGTGCGACGCTATCCAGCATACCCAGCCACACCCAACCGAAGCTTCCTACTGGAAGGGACTGCTATCGACCTGCTCCCGTCCAAGTCCAAGACCACGTTCACGCGCTCGTAGAGAAGGTCACCAGCTCCTTGCACTCCTGCAGCCAAGTACTACAACGTGGTGCACTTCCCCCGCCAATACCGACGTGCAAGTGCTCGAGTTTGCTGCCGCCAAGCTCTCCAAGCCCAAGAGAAGCTCAAGCTTCCGCTTGTGCCACAGGATCCTCGTAGCCAAAACGTTTTGGAGAATTCCTTCCAGTAGCATTTTAACCAACCTATTGTCCGGCTCCAGCTCCAGTTCACAAGTTCAGTGACGACTTCTACTTCGAGGCTTGCTGCTTTCTTGCAGCTTTGCAGTCTACTCCTCTTGGAACAAACCGACCGCACAACCTGCGCCGTCTCCGGTTACCAGCTTTGCACTGGCGCTCCTCGACTCACGTCCGGTATCGACACGAATTGCTTTCCACGGTCTTCTCTCGGCTGCTAAATGCGACACAGAGAAGGGCAGTACTATCGTCACCTTTCGGGCAAGATCCGCTCATCTCTGGAAAACTTACGCCATGGCTGCCACGAGCTCCCATTCACACCTCGCCGAAGTTCCGTCTTCTTCACCCGTGACGTGGCATTTGGCCTAATTGCACTCATCAACGTTGACCTGTTTTGGAGCCATTTTTCTCTTGCTCTTTAGAGAAATCCACGGAGATGTCGCCTTTGCTGTGCGGTGGATCTAGTTTCCTGGAGTGAATCCGCCACTTTTGCGTGAATTGGACCGACTAAGTGGGCGACGTGGGGTGCACCTAAGTTGAGAATACGGTGACCAAAGATATTTTTGCGTTGGGGAATTTTCTCCACATGGCCAAATTTTCAACTTTCACGTTAGCAGCGTAGGTCCCAGGCTTTGGAAACGTGAGGATCCACCTTTGAAGGCGTTTTAGATCCCAGGCTTCAGCCGTGAACCTCGACAGTACCGTCATTTTCGGATCGCGCTGGTGAGGGATGGAAATTGATGTTCTGAAAAGCTGTATAGGCGTTGTTCCGTAGGATTGTCTTCTTTTGGAATACTTAGATTATAAATCGCAGTCGCACCTGAATCAGATTCTGATGGTATTCGACTTCCTCGTCTTGATCGCGTCCCGTACCCATCGCCCCTGGTATTTCCTTTCAGAATCCGCTGAAGTGAGAAAATATGGTCTTGCTGTCCTGCTGCATCGTTAAAGAAGGAAGCACGAGTCATGCCGCTGTGATAGAGATCACCATTGATGAGTCTGTCCGTGGGACTGCGTTGAGAACCGCGATCAAGAAACAGATTGAGTATACTGGGCCGGAGCACCAACTGCGTCTTTGTCTGGCCAAAATAGGGGACGACATGTGGCTCTCGTCGGATGCTGTGGCCTATACGCGAAGTGGAGGCATTCCTGAGCAAATTAAGTCACTGCTCGAAAAGGAATTATGCAGAAGTGATTAGCCGCCTCTTCATTGGTATTCCGAATACGAATACGATCCACGTGTTGGTGGAACTGGGGGAGGATCAACAGTTACAACCTGTGGCATGGCCCATGACATGGGAGGTGGTTCAACAACATATCGGAGAATCTTTGTGTGAAATTAAGGCGAAATTACAACCCCAAACTCCGATACTCGGCGCTTCGTATGCAAATATTGGGGAAAAGGAGAGTCTCAGACTTGTACACGACAATATGATGATTGATATTGATTCAGTGGAGAACGGAGTTTGGTCGGAGGAAGAGCAACTTCTTGTGTCTGCTATCAAGAGGGAGGCTGATTTTGTCGCGTTTATCACTCCGGAGTTAAATTCTGTGTTGGCTCCCTGTGGTATGGTATTCGTTAATAGCGAGAAGTATCCATGGCTGCGTCAGTCTCTTGATGCGAGCAGAAAGACCGACCGCAAACCGGATGGATTCGCGACTTACGCTGGGATGTATCGCGCGAAGCCTGTGCCAAATGATGGAGTACAACGTGGGAATGGAGTTCGATTTGGAATACCACAGAAGGAATTGTACGACTGCCTCATCTTGTTCGAAGCCAAGCTCAAAATAACTGATGCTGCGTTTGGCCAAGTGATCCGATCTCTGCAGAACATTTCCCCCACAGCGACAGCATGTGCCGTTCTGTTTGACCTCACTTCCTTTTGGCTGGTAAAAACCTACAAGTCTGTTGTTGTCAAAGTTGAAAAGTCAACGTGGGTAAACAAAGGCTCGAAACTATCTCTTCAGCAATTCATCACACGGAATATGTCTCCATGGGTGACGCGCTTGACAAATGCTTGCTCTTCTTTGGGTGTTGATGTGCTGGAAGGAGACGCCTTTCTTGGCCGAGGTGCATTTGGACGAGTTTTTAAGGTAACGCGGAACGGAGAGGTTTTGGCTCTGAAAATCGTTGACAAAGACACCCTTTGAACGTCTTTATGATGGGGAGGAGGCCTTGAAGAATACCCAGGATACAGGCTTGACCATCACTCCGGTGGAGGAGGCCATTGATTTTGAAGCTGACAAGGCTCTTGGTGTGGATTATGACACGGTTAGAGGCGCGGCGTTATTGCTTCGTCCTGTTGGGGATCCGCTACCTCGCCCAACGACACTAGAAGAGGTACAGCAGCTCTTTAAACTGTTATGGCAGCTCCACACGAAAGGTTGGGCCCATGGAGATCCTCGCGTGCCAAATGTGATTGTTAGTGAGGGGAAACTTCTCTGGATTGACCTTGTGGAAACGATGAAAGCGAGCACTGAGTGGAAAGAAACGGATGCTAAGATCCTTATACGATCTGTTCTTCAGCTCGATTATGAAGCTGCCCTGGATCCTGTACTGGAGCAGTTGATCAGCAACTATGGGAACAAGTCCACTTCAGAAAATGTCGCTCTACTAGCCATAGGGGTACACAACTCGATAAATCCAAATCTTTGAACGATAGCTGCTGGAAAGCTTTACTGAGCGATTTCAGGAATTAGGCTGATAAACCTTCTGGTGATGTCTGTGTTCTTGTTTCCTGACGTTAAAGCAACAATCCTAATAAGCTTAACAACCCATGGCCGCTAGGCACTCGCTACATAAAATATTTGTTTCTTGCATCATTGATCTACACTCAACCAAATGGCTTTCTAAAGCTTGTGTGAGCGGAAGGTTGTGTCGCCCATTTTAAATTTGAACTTCTTGCCACGGAACTGCTCGAGTGCGGCATCCGCCGAGTTGCTGGTGGCCGACGAAAACGCTCGTTTGCGGTCGTCTCCATTGCTGCCGTCAGGGCCGTTGTTTACAGCACGTCCTCCGTTCATCAGCAGCCGGTTCTTGCTCTCCTCCATCATGACACGGAGGCTCTCGTAGCCCCCGGCCCAATTCGCAGGCTTGTCTTGGACGATGTGAGCAACGGAAATTGGAGTCATGTCACCCCAAACCTTTCGGTACAGCACGATCAACGCCACACGCAGCCTCTGGTCCATTGCAGCAGTTGAGTTCATCAGGTTCCACAGTTCTTCCACTATGCGCTTGGCTGAGCTACTGTCATCGCGAAGTTTACTGAGGTTGGAGCGATCAAATAATCCCAGTACCTTGTCCTTCTCCGGGCTTTTGAGCACAAACGACGTCGGCTCCTTCATCTCGATATAGTTCATCAGACCCAACGTGTAGCTGTGATCCCACGTAGCTAGTACTTCTTTTCCAACATGCGGCGGAAATCCACGCATGCAGTTCAGACACACTTGGACAGCGAACAACCGGATGCCCGGAGACTGCTCTTCCTTCAATAACTCGCATAGCCACAGCATCGCTGCAGTGGCTCCGTAACTGTTCGCTAACACGGAGGTCACTCCCCGACTTGATGCTCGACTGGACTTTTGGTGCGAGTTTGTGCTGACAGAGTAACTCATTCCGGTGGACGAGGAGCAGTTTCCAGTGGGGCCGCTAGGATCTTCTGCGAAGTACAGACGCAAAATACTTTCGATCGCAGCTTTCCGGACGAAGTTTGAGTGCTTCGGGGATGCGAACGAGTGGAAGTTGACGAGCTTCTCTTCGCAGCGTCCAGCCAGAATCAGATTACACAACGCCTCCAGACAGCACACAGTGATGGTCTTGTTGTAACTGGGCTGCACTTGGTCGTAGTGCAAGTAGCGGAGAATCTCACGCACCACAGTATCTCCGTCGTCCGAGCGGGCTGGACGTTCCAAACTTAACACGGAGAGAGACAACACGAGGTTACCAATGTAGTAGCAGTCGTCAGCCACTTGTGACTGATCGTCCATCTCCACGTAATTCTTCGAGTTGTCGTTCTCAGTAAGTAGCTGCAGCAAGAACGTCTCGATCTCTGCTGGCGACTTGCCGTTTTGAGCACGAATCATCGCTAGCGCCTTGGGGATACTCTTTTTAATCTCGTATTCACCCGCAGCGTAGTCCTGGACCTGGATTTGCTTGCTAGAAATTGACGCCTGCTGCGCTCCAAGAGCCTCAAGAATGACCTTACCGCCAGAAGGCAGGAAGTAGTTGGGCAGTGGCATATCCGTCGCGCGATCGAAGAAATGCTCCTTGAAAATACGCACAAGGTTGTGCATCGCCTTCCAGATCGGGAGTTGAGTGTTCGCATTGGTGAGAGGAGCGTGGATTGACTGCCAAATTCCAAGCGATTGAGCAGCTTCAGCACGAAGCCGTCGCGAGTGAGTAGTGAGGCCACTCATGCATTCCGTAAGCACGCGGCACGACATGACGTTGGGCTTCTCGTGTGGACGGTGGAACAGCGCTAGCGCTCGGGCAGCATGTACGCGTGAGCCAACCTTCTTGTCGGACAGGAGCTGTTCCATCCAATTAAAGTCCGGCTGATGCATCACTACGTGTCTAAGCCACGCACAACCGGTGTCAATTTTCACCCAGAAAACTGGTGTATCGTTCAAACCCATGCCTGGACCACCAACAGATACCGAGTCGTCCGGGTCTGCAAGTCCCTGGCGTTTTCGCCGTTTCTTTCGGACCTTGGAGTGGCACGGGAAGTCAAATTTGTGCCGCTTGTGCTCGATTCGCTTCTGGTATGTGTACTCGCTCGTATCCTCGACGATTGTGATTGTGATAGGGCCGGTGTACAGCTTTCCTCCGGGAGGAATCTCCTGCTGCAACACTACTTCTGCCTGCGTTTGCTTACGGTTGTACCAGTATCCGACCGTGAAGAAGGGCATTCCCGGCTCAATAATCCATGAAGTGAGAAACGACTTCGTGAGGTCCTGACCGGCAGCACCGGCAATTGTCTTCACTGTCTTCAGAAATGAGAGCGTTGTCAGAGGCTCCGACGCAGTGCCGTTACTTGTCTTCCCACCACCACCAGTATTATTCTCGCCACTGGGCTCGCCTCCCTCTTCATCTGCACTCTTTTTGTCTTCGTTAGTCTTAGTTTCTTCCTCCTTGTTTCCTTCGCCATTGTTAGGAGCATCTCCGCCGTTTGCAGCATTGCTACCTGCAGTACCAGCACCACCACCCGACACAGCACGCTGAATAGCGATACTTAGATGCTTGGGACCGACTCGCTGCTCAATCATGTGCAGCACAAGAGGAGCCTTCACTTCAAGAAGCGTCAGCGATAACGGGTCGTATTCCGAATACACGTCCACCTCAGAAGACAGCAACGCGGGCGACTGCTGATCCGTCGTCAATTCCATCGTCGTCAGTGCATCCATCGCCAACTGAATACGGTAGCCGTACTCCTCTTCACCGTAGATAGAACGCACATACGTGTTCACAAGGTGGCCAATGACACCAATCAGCACCCACGCATCCTTCGTACTCTGAATTCCAACGGCACCACCAATCCAACTACCCACTAGCCCCTTCACCTGTGCAAGATGCGACGGCAATTCACGATCAATAATCCGTGCCCCATGTAGCAAGTTCTGGTCCAAAATCGCTCCTCCAGCAATATACTGCAACTGATCCGGTAAGTCCTCCACAAACACCTGCTGGTACGTCTTGAACGGGTAAGAAGCTCCCAGTGCTCGTTCAAAGTACGTCATAGTCGATGCCAACTTGGACGTGCAATACACGAGGTCTTCGAAACACTCTGGCAGCGCAAAGTGCGTCATCCTTGGCATCCCCGGCGGCACATAAAGTCTGAAAGGTCCCACTGCAAAGCCAACGGACGAGCAGTTGGTTTTAGGGTTCACGACGTATCTGAAACTTCTCCACTGCATCCCGTCGGCGTCTGGCTCAGGATTCAGCACTTGTTGCACCATTTGTCCACTACAAACAGCCACACACCAATCTGGAACTGTCAGTTCGATCCGAAAAGTGCAGGCATCTCTCAAAGTGTCTCGACACGGCATCCAAGAGCGAGCCCCGTCACAAAGTCCGCCGAAAGGCCCACAATAAGTGTACATGTGTGGACTTCTCTTCGGCTGGTACTGCTCATCAGGCAGCACGAACCTCAATCCTCCAGTGGGTTCTTCAATGTCGTATTCCACCCTCACTACCACTGGTTTAAAGCCCGTAGAGCTCTTGGGAAGGCGGTCCAAGTCCCAAGTATCCAGTACCAACTTTTGCTCCTGTCGAGTACCCACTTCTGTCTCTTCGTCGTCTTCATCCTCGTCTTTTGACGAAAGTGGGTCCCTTAAGTTGCTCGAGTCTTCGTCCTCTTCCTCGTCCTCCTGGAAGGCCATATCTCTCGGAATCTCGACGATAAGCTCACCTTCTTTAGATGCAACGATAGCACCACGATAGAACAGGTCGAAGGTGGCCAGGTCGCGGTAACTCTCGTCCACGACTTCTCCCAGGAAGTTAAGTTGCTCGAAGGTCGCCTGAACGCCGTTAATGCTTACGCTCCGCACTTTCAGCTGACGCGCGTGCAGTCTCAGTACTCGCAGCTCTGCAGCTCTAGGGGCCAGCACCACCTCCGCTACACCCGCTACGTGCTGCCGCATGACGTCCACACGGAGCGCCACGCGCTGCTGCAGGTACTCGAAGTCCCCGATCATCTTTTGGCAATTAGTGAGGGACGTCTCAAGTCAAAATTGAACGGTTACATTCAGGCGACATGATAGGAGTGATGGTCGTCTAGGCGCAACATTAAACGTTGAAGTTGCCTTGACCTTTCAATCTTGGATGGCGCGATACCCTTTATCTTGTGATAGGCTGCAGAAGCAATGGCACTGCCATTGGCAGCGGTAGTGCAGACGCTGCGGGACCCACCAGTGCCCAATTTTCTTCGTCTGTACCAGCTCCAATTGTCAAGGCTCCATGCGTGTCGGGCATCCCCTTCTGCTACTTGTACTAGCAGCCATCTTCGTCAACAGTAATACTGCTGCAGCCACTCACCGAGCTTTAAGAGGGGCTCGTGAGACTGATGAACCGAGCCAAGAAGAGAGAGTTTCCTTTTCGAACAGCATCACTGGGTTGACTGACAAGCTGAAAAAGGTTTTCGAAACGAGCGACAAGAAGAAACTCGAACGGGCTGTCAAGCTGGTCGCGAAGCGCGCGGACAGTCGAGCGTTCGCTAAGGCCAAGATTTCCCCCGAGATCATGTACAAGGCTATGGGACTTGAAGCAAAAATGGGGAAATACGCGGACTGGAAAAAGCTGAGCTTTACAGAGCAAACGACACTATTTCTCAAGACCCGAGGGATCGGTAATCAGCAAGTGATAAGCAGACTCGACCAGTGGGACGGCTACGAGCTTGCGTGGGCCAACAACATCTTCAACAAGGTGTACGTTTAAAAGAAAACTAAAAACACTGAAGAAAACAAAAATTGTAGTCATCTCATTTACCATTTGTCGACCCGTGCGCATCTCGCTTTGAAGTTGTACCGCGGTCTCGATGACATGAATGTAGCGTGTCACCTCTGCGACCTCTAACTCACTCTCAGATCCGCATCCTAGAGCAGTTCATCATAGCACAATTTCTGAATGCGCTACGAGTTGCAGGTTCATTATTTGCTAGAGTATCCATTACGGCATGGACAATCTTGGATGGCGGATACCATTTATCCTGTGATAGGTTGCTGTAGTTGTAGCCCTTCAGCCAGTCTTCAATTTGCTTAGTATCGGCAAGTTTAATCATCAAACCTCCATGCGTATCGGGCATTCCCTCCTGCTACTTGTTCTAGTAGCCAACTTCATCACCATCAGTAACGCTGTTGTAGCAGCTCCAAGTGTTGACCGAGCTTTGAGAGGCGCTCGAGAGACAGATGAACTGCAGCAAGAAGAGAGAGTGTCCATTTCGGGGGTGACCGAGAAGCTGAAGAAAGTGTTCGCAACAAGCAACAAGAAGAAACTCGAACGGGCAGCCACACTGGTTGCGAAGAAAGCGAACAACGAAGAGTTCGTCAAGGCCAAGATTTCCCCTAAGTACATGTACAAGGCCATGGGACTCGAAGCAAAAATGGGGAAGTACTCGGATTGGGAAAGGATGAGCTCTAAAACACGAACGGAGCTATTTCTCAGTACCCGCTGGGGTGCAGATCAGGCCTTGTTACGCAAGCTGAACAAGTGGGATGACTACGACATTGACTGGAAAAGGAATATCTACAGCAAGGTCTGAGTGTTAGAGGACTTAGAAAAACTACAATGATACCTTTGTCAACGCGTATGCATCGCACTTTGAAGTTGTACTTGAATCATGTGGTCTCTGCATGGACATGAATGTAGGGTGTCAGTGACACTGTCACGTCCCTGCAGCTCTGCGACCTCCATAAGTATGGACTAACTAACTCACTCTCGCATTCGCGTCCAAAACGTTCAAGCTACTGCAATTCACCATGTCTGGACTACTTGACGCATTGCCTACCGACACGTTACATGCCGTCAGCGAGTATTTGTCTGGTTGGGATCTTTTCCAGCTCTCTCATGTCAACGTCCAGTGTTGGCAGCACTTTACAAACCGCAGATACTGGAACAACCGTCTGTCAACAGCTTCACTACCGGAAATCAACACAAAGAAGAGTTACGTCCAAGCTCGGTCTTTCCTGTGTCAAGGGCTGCAGGAGCGACTGAGTCACGGTGGTGGAACGACCGGATACGGAGCTCTTGTGGTCGGTCCAACGACTCGAGAGCTATTCACTGAGACGTTCTCTGATGATTCGTCCTTTGCTATGGATATCTGGTTCAGTCTACTGGGTGGACAACAGGACGGAGTGTTGACTGGAGGAGTTTTGTTAGGCGGACAGTCTCCGTTGATGCAGAACTGTATGTGGACCAACCATCACGTTGCGTTTATGGCAGTGGACGCTGATTGCAATTTGTTCTGCTCGTTGCTGGACGGTGGAGCCAACTGTGTGGCAATGAAACTTGATTTCGATCGCTGGTATCATCTCGCACTGTCGTTTGATCAAGGGGAACAAGTCGTGTATTTGGATGGACAAGTGGTGAGTGAATTACGGGGAAGTTTGCACCATTCATGGAGCGAACTCTCTCAGGTTCAGGTTGGAACAGGCTTTGTATCGTCATTTTGGAGTCAGAAGTCGAGTTTTCGCTGTGATACGAGGCCTAGAGGTGTACGGACGTTCTGCGGGTGGCATAATTTCCATGGAGTTGTCGACGAGTTCCGCGTTTGGAGGAAACCTTTGAGCCAGGAAGAAATTGGGACACTGGCAATATGTGGGGACGAACTGCTGTCGGAGAACCCATGGTACTCGCTGCAAGATTTAACTGCTTCATCGAAACTCAAGAGAGTGCTCTGCACACGACCATCGGAGCATGTTGTTGGCCTGCACAAACCATCTCAGTCTCAGTGGACTCTAGAAACAACACTGGTGGAATGCTGGCAGAGTGTGCATAGCTATTTGGAGTGGCTACCTTCACTTGTAGCAACTCCTAGGTAATGTGATTCCTAACTGATCAAACTCACTACACGTAGCACATCTGGGAAAAAAGAGGTCATGAAAACAAATTCGGGTTAGTTGCCTACTATACATTCCTAAATTCGCTAGAGACTTCAAATTGGCATAGTCTTGGGCTGCGTAGTGATAAGTCCATAAGTTGGCTCCCAGCCTGGAGTCCCAGGTATCACGAACGCTTTCCTGCGACCATTGTTCATGGATTCATCAAGTGGTGCACCACTTTGGCCAGTCGATCGACATTTTCCAGCGTGGAGTTGTTCCCATAGTTGCTGATCAACTGCTCCAGTACAGGACCCAGGGCATCTTCATAATCGAGCTGAAGAACAGATCGTGTAAGGATTTTCGCATCCCGTACTTTCAACTTCGTGGTCGCTTCCATCGGCTCCAGTGGAATGTCAAAGAGGTCAATCCAAAGAAGTTTCCCCTCACTGACGATCACATTCGACACGCGAGGATCTCCATGTGGAAAACCTTTGGTGTGGAGCTGCCATAACAGTTCAAAGAGCCGCTGTACTTTCTCTTGTGTCGTTGGGTGAGGCAGTGGAGTCCCAACAGGAGACAGCAACATCGCCGCGCCCAAAATCGTGTAATCCTCGCCAACAGGCCCGTCAACTTCGATATCCAAGAACTCGTCCACAGGACGTATGGTCAAGCCTGTATCCTGGGCATCCGACAAGACCCTCTCCTCAGCATTTAGACGTGCAGCGTGTTCTTCATCACAAACGATCTTCAGCGCCAAAACCTCCTGTCCACCTGGCCGAGTAACCTTGAAAACGTAGCCAAACGCGCCACGACCAAGAAAAGCGTCGCCCTCCACCACATCAACACCCAAAGAAGAGCAAGCACTTGCCAAAAACGCCGGGGTTGGGGACATATTCTGTCTGATGAAGTTCTGAAAATATCCTTTCGAGCCTTTGCTGACCCACGTCGATTTTTCAACTTTGACCACAACAGACTTGTAGCTTTTGATTAACCAAAAGGAAGAGAGGTCAAAAAGAACGGCACATGCTGTTGTCGTAGCCAACATCAAACGATGCAGTGCAACCTGGGAATGGATTTCGATTTCGAGTAGCAGAGGAAGAATTGCTCGACTGCCTCGTTTTGTCCGAACGGAAGCTCACGATCACTGACGATGCGTTTGGTCAAGTGATACGATATCTGGAGAATCTTTTCTCCGTGAGATACATTCCAGGGTGAGTCGCAATTGCATCCGGCTTGAGGTTAGCAGTACCTTCGGGCACAAAAGACTGAACCAGCCATGGATCCGCGCTATTGACGAACGCCATACCATAGCGGGCCAACATGTCCTTGAGGTACGGTGCAACAAACGCGTCAAGATCAGCCTCCTTCGTGATGGCATCAGCTTGAGCCTGAGTTTCCTCCGACCAAAACGCTTCTCCGTTCTGCACTGGGTCAATATCAATCATCAGGTTGTCCTTTTCCAGTCCAAGACGCTCCTGATAGCCCGTCCAAAAGCTTCAGCCACTTGACGACTTTGGCGAACGATAATTTCTCTTTGGAGATCTAAAGTTTTTCGCACCTCTTGTAGAAACGATTGGAGGTATTCAAACGATTGGAGGTATTCAGGAAGCAACGGTTGATGCTGCTCCATCGAAGCTTCCTGAACCACCACCAGCACGTGGATCGTCTTCTTCCTCGGGGTATCACCGAACAAGTCGCCAATTTCTTCTGACGCTCGCATTTCCACATACGAAGTGATATCTCCGTTTAAAAGCACCGCATCCAATGTGTCGTCGTCTTTTTGCCGCCAGGTACTGTAGAGTCGCATCTGATGGTGTTGGGGTTGTTCGTCTTGATCGCGTCCTTGAAGTCATACACCGACTGGTCCCCGTTGATAACGACGCTACCCGCCACACCAACGATCACACATAAGAGCTTCATCGCGGCAAATTCTGGAATGAAGGAGAATTTCCACTCGAACGGAAAACAAGAGTGTCCATTTCTTTGGGCTGAAACTTTCCGACTGAAAAAAACTTGTTTCCCATTACGAATGGCTACATTTCACTTGATCACGAGTGTATTTGCACGCGTTTTCCTTCAGCTGGACGAGTGCATCGAATGGTTTTCGTGTTTACCCACTGATTTCGCCTTCCATGGGACGGTTTGATCGTAGCAAGAAGCGGGAGATCCTTCCCCTGGCCACCGAGAGCAAGTTCCTCGACAGCACGTACAGGTAGAACACCTTTCCACACGCAAAAATTGTCGATGATACCGTTAAACGAATACCAGCCCCCGTCTGGATTCTGAAAGGGTAAGTAGGCACCTCCAGTACTCAACGCATTTCCACAGAAGCCCGTGCCAATTTTTTCATGATGGAATCGCTGCAAGTTACTGTGTAGCCTCCCAATCACACTCCAAACGTTCTTCCCGTTAACATAGACATCTTGTCGATGGAGTTTCACGTCGTAAGTCAACGCGACGTGATACCAGCAGTAAAGCTCCAAGTTCTGAGCAATGGCCTTCTTTTCATCAATTACAGAGCAAAACAGCATACGTGTTACGTCGACAAACACGAAACTTTCCGTCGGACAGGGAGGTGACTTGGTATCACCCTGCAGCCCGTAGATTACTCCACCACTAAGCTGTTGAGACGTAGCTGCATACAAACAGAACCACACGTCGAAGCTGAAGCTCTTTTGACTCTCGTTCCGAAGGAGAAATTGACTGCCAGCCCAGAATACAGGGAGATCAGGACGTTCCAATAAAGCATAAGCTATCCGATGCGATTTCCTTCGAGATGACGTGGCTTTTGTGAACTTCAGCGACCGTGATTGCAAGTAGCGTTGCTTCTGGACTCGCTGAGGCAGTGCAACAGTCAGTTTCTGATCGTACGAAACTCGATTTCCCCAGAACGAGTTGTCTGACAGGACTCGCAACGCCCAAGAGTTCGTATGAGAGAGATAAAGGAGGTCGAATCCGTACAAGAAGCTGCAGATATCGTCGAGGGTCTCAAGAGGTAGCAAATGCAGCATCATGACAGCTTTTTAGATCCAAATTTGGCAACGTTTTGATAAAAAAAAAAAACACGTTTTCATCATCCCTCATTCGTCCACAGTCGAAGGGGTGTCACGCTACTATCTTCTCTTTATTATGTATACCCCTTCAATGCTCATTCCATCCCTCCCACAGATAAATCTTCCAGCATATGTCAGTCTCCAATTCGCCCCCAAGCACCAATAAGACCCCCCTCCTATCGTAATGGTGCGCTTCACCGCCCTCTCTTCGCTCCAGAAGCGCGTAAACCGCGTGTTGGTCGTCGGATCTCTCGAGACGTTGCAGACGCAGGGAGCAGCCGACAGTTTCCTGCAGCAAACGCTCGTCTCTGCGTCCTCTAGCGCCGTTAAATTCGCAGCAGGAGTTAACCCTTTGCTGCTTCAGCACGCGCTGGACTCACTCAGTCCCAGTGCAGACAGCGGCGCGACTTCCGAGCTGCTTTTGGCGCACGAGACGGGCGCTGACGCCCTCCACGTGACGCTGCACGCTCTCCCCACTCAAGTCTCTCGCTCTAACAGTCTGGCACGTCCGCATTCCATCTCGAGCTTCGTCAAGAGCCACAACCAGCTCGTCACCAAGCGAGGGGAAGCCATGAAGGACGAAGTCGTACTCGTGGTGCTCATGTTACCGGGCCACATCGATACGTGGTTCGCTGCTGGAGCTGCTGTGGCTCGAGCTGCTCCTCTGTACGAGCACAAGCTCAAGAGAACGAATGCCCTTCCTGTTACGGAGAAATCCCAGACAGAGACGGACAAGCTCGAGGTGATCTATGAAACTCCGTTGACCTCTGAGCAATCGACGCTGGTGCAACACACAGCCAACGCCATTCAATTGGCTACCAGACTGGTGGATGCTCCCCCTAATGAACTGCATTCTGATGCGTTCATTGCTGAAGCACGTGCGGTGGCTGAACGTACCAAGTCCAAGATCACTGTGATTCAGGGTGAAGAACTCCGTGAGAAGGGATTTGGAGGTATCTACGGAGTCGGGAAGGCTGCGGAGCACAAACCTGCTCTTGTGTGCTTGAGTTGCGTACCTGAGGGAGCTGCACCCGATGCCAAGGGCGTCGCAATGGTCGGGAAGGGCATCATCTTCGACACTGGAGGTCTCTCCATCAAGACTGGAGGCATTATGGTCGGAATGAAGCGTGATATGGGTGGGGCGGCGTCTCTACTAGCGGCATTCGAAGCTGCGTGTCTATCTAAGAACACAACGGACAAGACCCCACTGCACGTGGTGCTTTGTGTCGCTGAGAACTCGGTGGGTCCGGAATCTACGCGTGTGGACGATGTGCTCGTCATGTATTCGGGGAAGACTGTGGAGGTGAACAATACGGACGCAGAAGGTCGTCTGGTGCTTGGTGATGGGGTCGCCTACGCTGTCAAGCACCTAAACCCGAAGGTGGTCGTGGATATGGCTACACTAACTGGTGCCCAGGGGATTTCAACGGGTAACCGTATCGGAGCCATCTTCACGAACGACGGAGACCTCGAGAGTATGGCAGTCAAGGCTGGTAAGGTTTCTGGAGATCTGGTTCACCCCATGCCGTACGCGCCGGAGTTCCACCGCCTCGAGTTCAAGAGCACCATTGCTGACATGAAAAACTCTGTCAAGAACCGTGCCAATGCACAGGTTTCGTGCGCCGGTCAGTTCATCGCGAACCACCTGGGCGACTTTGAAGAAACGGGCAAGTGGCTGCACGTCGACATGGCCTTCCCGGTGTTCACCGGTGATGATGAGCGATCGACCGGCTTTGGTGTTGCCTTCATCCAGTCGTTGTTGAAGGAGATTGACGGCGCAGGATGGTAGATACCGTACTGAGTGGTTAATGTATATCGTGGCGGGCCAGAGGTAATGAACAGTTAAATTCATTCTACACAACCTATCAGAAACTGGGGGGGGGGATAGTACATTATTATCCTAATACATGAATGGCTTCACTTACTGCAGGTTCCTCTATTATATGGCTTAACGCTGCCATGAAGCAACAGTTAGCAGGCACAGTTCTTACAAATTGCCGCAGGAGTTCTGTCAGGCTATCAGGAAATTCTAGCATAAAATAAATTTCCAATGAATCTTGAAGACAAGAAAACTACCGATAGATAAGGGACCGCTGTCTGGTAAAAAAAAACTTCCCTCAGCAGCAGCGAATTACCGGTGGAAGCTGAATCCGACCTACTTACCGCTGTGGGCCACAGTGTGGCAGCTTCTGTTTATCCATTATCATTGTCTAGGTGGGCGGGTCCTACCCACGCCATGCCATGCCATGCCATCGTCGTGGCATGGCTGGCACTTTTTCGATAGGAACAAAGTCTGCCACTTAAAAACCCATGAGAGAGATAAACGTATTTTACATGCCAACGTAATTTAGGGCAACAGACACTATGCTCGGCTATGGCAAGCGAGTGCAGCGCGCTACGAGCACGAGAAACACCAAGCGCAAGCGCGCTGCGTGGTCTTGCCAGTATAGCCGACGTGCATATTGCACTTGCAATGTGCTTCTGAAGCAGTTGCGCTCAGAATCGGGAGGGCAAGCAGGAGAATGTCGCTGTCTTCTTCGTATCAAGGATGCAAAATTACGAGCGTATCTTCATTTTATTCTTTAAAAAAAATACGCCGTGGATGGCACTGTTGGTGGCACCGAGCTTTTGCCATCATGGCACTTCCACCCTAACCCTGACTTTTCATTGGCCAATCATATCGCTTTATTTTCTGCCATGCCATGGCATGGCGTGGTTAGGACCCGCCCTCAGGGCGGGTAGAGTCACTATTGCCACAAGGGGAGAAACTTGGCTTTTGTATGTGGGGAATATTTGGCGCTTTTTTGCAGCTCATATGCGGTGGGGGTGAATACCGACTTCCTCGGCAGGCCGAAACGACGCCAGGGTTTTAAGATCCGTGTGCGAAGGACGCGGGCTTAAACCCCTGGACCAAGCATGGCTAGATCTAGCTCGACTTAGGGTACTGCCCCCTTCTCAGCTCTGTTTTTTGGTTAGGGAGGGGCAACAATTTCTTGTCGTCACCTCCGACTTTTAGGATTTGAAGGCCCATGACATCCGCTTTCCAGCTTGTGTCAATATTCTCTGCCAATTGTTTATGTGGTTTCCATTATCATCGTTGTTTACGTGGTTTTTTCCAATGTTCTTGAGCATCTAATGTACAGAGTTCAGAATCGTTTTTGCTACTCATTCACCTGGGAGCATCAACCATGCGTTTGGCTGTTGTCTTATTGGCAGCAGCTACTGCGATTCTTGCCAGCGTGGATGCCGTTCCAACAATCGACAATGCACGTTTGACCTCGACTGAATTCCACCCAGGCTTCGCACCGAAGAAGGAAGGAAAGGATGCTAAGACGAGTGGTGGTGTGAAGAAGGATATATCAGCCGACACTTTAACGGAAGAAGAACGAGGGCTTTTTAGCTGGATGATGTTCCAGGGCAGCACGGCATCAAAGAAATTGGAGAAGCTCGAGTCGATGGAAAGGTACGGGCCGCCTCACATTAAGAGGCCCCTTCGCTTCGAGAGACTTCCCGACGGCAGGGAGAAGGTCATCAGCGAGAAAGCTTACCAAGCCAAACTTCTTTTCGCCCGCGCCGCTGCGAAGGACGTGGAGGAGGCGAAGAGATGGGAGAACGTCAAGGAGAAGTTAGCGAACAAAGTGAAGATCATGAAGGAGAAGTTAGCGAAGAAAAAGAAAACGTCCGTGTAGGAGGGAAAGATGTAGGAACTGAGTCATAAACATGTTGGAATGGAAGGGGGTGTATACATATAAGCCCATGAGATGTTGCTTATTTCAACTAAGCTTATCCAACTAAGAATCATGAGCAAGTTATTTGTGAATTTTTTGTAGCCATCTTAATTCTGGCACATGGCTACACCGTGATGTTTTTTACTTCCCAGTCACATCAACTCGGTTAAGTGCGATGTTGATTGCGAATCCTCGCTTCACTTGGTTCCAGTATGCTCTCGAACATTCGTGATCCAGTCTGGAACGTCCCAGACTGTCTCACTTCAGCGCCAAGCACAAGTGTCTTCACTTCAACGTCGTTCATTATTCAATTTGCCAACTGACCAACAAGTCACCAAAACAGCAACAAAACCACACTACCAACCTCCTAACTACATCACAAATGGAGGCCCAGACATCCCAGGAGAGAAACCGCCTGCAGGCCATCGAGAGCAAAGTCCAGGACGTGCAGGACAAGCTCAACACGCGACTGCCGGCCCAGTACGGGCACGTGGCCGCTATGGTGTGCGGCGCCAAGTGGCGACTGCAGACTTTGAAGCCTCAAGACGCCGCCCAAACCGTCAAGAAGCTGCGACTGGAGCTCGGCGCCTTCGACTACCGCGTGAAGGAGCAGGCGGAGCTGCTCACGCGCTACCTCATCGACTTGGACGGGGTATTGAGCTACGGAGACGCAGAGATCAAGAGCGCTCGCAAGGCTCTGGTGGTGTTCGTTCAGCAGCTGCTGCCTCAGGCCGACGCCTTCAAGGAACGCAGCGCTAAATTGAAACAGTTCGGGGAGCAATTGCTCAGTGGCTTTGAAGGCCAAACGCTCGCACCTTCGACGCCCAGTGACAGTGGCTTCGAGTCTGACGATATGCACGTGAAGGCTCTGTTCGAGGAGAGTGGAGAGGAAGAGGAAAGCGAATCTGAGGTTGAAGAGGAGCCAACGGAAGACGAAGAGATGGAGGAGTCTGTTGACGCTAAACAGGACGAATCGATGGAGACCGAAGCTGATGATGAAGAAGAAGTAGCTGTTCCGCAGAAAAAGTCACCGAGGCTCCAACCAGCTTCGAACCCGCAGGCTTTGGACATCGACGTCAACTCTTTGCCTGTGTGGCGGCCGTACTACCAGCTGCAGCGTCGCCAGGACGGTATCTACCTCATCGCGCGTCTGAGAAACGTCGATCCGCAGAATGTCCGAGTGCAGTGGAACGAACACAACGGAGTCCTTCGCGTCAGTGGCTTCCGCTTGCCCACGCAGAAGGACATCATGATGTCGCGTCTCAGTGGCGCACCGACCTTCGGCCGCTTCGAGATCGCCGAGCAGTTCCCGCGGAATATGCTCAACATGGAGGAGGCCACCCAGCAGATCTTCGAGGACGGCACCCTGCAGATCCGCATGCCGTACTACATGGTGCAACGGCCGATGCGGTACCGTCCAGCGTCGCTCTTCCAACCGCAGGACTGCTTTGTCTGGTAAACAGATCGAGAACACGGGTATGTACAATAGAATAACAAGAAAATAAAAACATGGATTGAAAAAAAATACCCTGTTCGGACTTTTGCTTCTTGAAAAATATTCAGCACCACACTGACATCCCTTGGTGCTTAGAATTCGCTGCAGAAAGAAACATCGGTGTTAATTTATCATCCGACATCCACTCAAAGATGAAAATGTCTGCACCTTGCATATTTCCCCACGATAAATTCCGTGGAAGTGGTCAAAGTCACCCCTTTAGCTGCCATATCCCGCAGAAATTGCTTTTATAAACACAAATAATACCACATGAGTCAATTGATACAGAAAAACAGATCTTTGCTCTCTTTACCTTGGCAGGTTCCTCGAAACCCGGCACTGGGGAAGAGCAGTCCGTCAAAATGACCAGGTCACTCCGTCTCTTCTTGGGCCACGCAGCTACGAGGTCGCGAACTGTGTAATTCACACAATGCGAGAGTGCTTCACCCACGATAACGACCTTGCCGGCTCGTTGCAATGTCTTGATCAAATCCGTATTGAGGCTGTGAAAAGCGATCGTCATTTCCCATTCCTGATCACACGTTACAGTACATTCATTACCTGGTGGATGGATCGTACGGCAGTTCGTACTCCGCTTTCAGTGCTGAATAGTGTTCTGTGAACGGATTGCTGCCTTTCATCACGTACTGAATCGGTTTCATCGACTTTTTCGTCCATTCCAAAGCTGAAGCAAGTACATCCGGAACGATATTGTGTCCTGGAGATCCAATGACGCAGTGCTCTGGCCAAATTGTGAGAGAAAACTTGCCACTCGCTTCTAGAGACTTTGTGTACGCTAAAACGTAGTCTTTTAGGCTGGAATCACGCGGTTTCCAGACGCCGTTCTCGATATCCTTGGCCGAAATCGCCGTAAATGGCTGCGGTGACGCGCCGGCCTCGTTCGTCCAGAAGATGCCGTGGGCGATGTGGTATCTCTGGTGCGAGTCCATGGTCAGAACCACTTGGGACAGCTCGGACGTGTGGTTAGAGATGAATGCGGCGATTCGAGCTGCATCTTCGTTGGCGGTTGGAATCGCCAGGGAACCGCCAGGGTGGAAACTCACTTGTTGGTCGATAATGAGAATCGCCACTCCACCCGACGGAATCGATCCAGCTCGTTGCGCATCTTCAGTCACGTCGTGTTTGATGATGTCGTTGTAAATGATCTCGATGGCCGACGGAATAGCTGCTGGAGGGATAATTGCCAGCGAAAGACTCAGTAGCAGAGCTAAACACGTGAGGACTGTAGTGATCTTGATCATGGCTGGACAGCAGATTGGAAAGTGACAAAAAGAAGATTTTCCAAGGATAATAGAGACCTTTCGAACGGGATAGTGGAGACTTTTGGCAACGAGCCACAGCCGCAGAATGGTTGGATCTTTAGCAGGTGAACCATTCGAGGACGCCAAAGGAATGAAATTGGATTGATCGTTGGTTTAGGTACGATATTAACATTGAATCGACTACTCTACCGTAGTTTTCTTACTGCGAGATTCGTCTTAGTGTCCGTCTTGGTGGAGCCAGGTAGCGAACTCAACCATGAGACCGATAGTGAGCAGAACGAGAAAGCCACGGGGGTGGTCCATCGTCGATAAACTGCTGGGGAGATTTTCTCCTCCGGCCAAGTTGGCGTCACCGTTGATATCATGCTGAATTTCTCCACTGCTGCTGAAACTTGAGCCAACGTCTTGATCGAGGGAAATCGACGCATTCTCATCGTCGCTTGAGGAGCTCCAGGTCAGAGTGAAGTCGCTGTCGGCATTCTCGAACGTATCATTGCTGTCACTCGACCGATTTCCGTTGGTAGCGGACGCGTTTGCCGCCAGAGCGTCGATAAAAGCCGTGAAATCCTCGGCCGAATCGTTTTCTAGCGTGGAGGCGGACACTTGGGCGAGAAAGTCGGTTGCTGCTGGGTCGAATTCGTCCTCATCGCGTTGGAGAAGACGTTGGATGGAGTTAGTGCGCTGCTCATCGAGGGGTTCGGCAGCTTCCAACGACACTAGGAACAACAGAAGGAGGATCGGGATAGCGTCGTTCATGGTAAAGTTGGATCTTCTGGGTTGAGATGGTTTTGTTGGAGCTCTTGCTGGTTGCACGGCTAATTGGAGAATGAGCGGTGTGGTGGTTTATCGGGGTTTGCCAAGCGAGAAAGTGCTGCACTGTTCAAAATAATCTTTATGCATTTTTGACCAGAAGAAAAGAGCAAAATGGTTTCCAAAGCAGAGATGGCTACATATCTCTATCTCTTTCTTACGGGAGCTCCACGACGATCTTGCCGATGTTCTTGTGCGCGTACATGTGGTCGATGGCGTCTGGGACCTGCTCCAGGCCGTGGAATTCCGTGGGGTCCACGCCAGCGAGCAGTTTTCCTTCCTTAATGAGTTTGAAGAGGTTTTTCATGTGCGTCGGGATGATGTCGCCGTACGTCCTCAACAAGAACCCGCGTACCGTGATGGCCTTCATCAGCAGAACCTCATTCATCGCACTGACGGTGAAAGGCGAGCGCGGAGTATCTCCTCGGTACTCCGAGATATGTCCAAAGACGATGATTCGACCACGAACAGCCATGTTGTCGAACACCGTCTTGAACATCTGACCGCCAATGGTCTCGAAGGCGATGTCGATGCCCTTAGGGTACTCCTTCTTCAGCACTTGATCGATATTCTCCTTGTTGTAGTTGATCACACGGTCACAGCCGAGTTTCTTCAGGTATTCGCCTTTGTTGTCATTGCTGCACGTGCCAATGACGTGGTTTCCGGCCATTTTGGCGAGTTGCACCACGAACTGTCCAGCGCCTCCAGCCGCAGCGGCGACGAACACCGTCTCGTTGGTCTTGAGTTCACCGCATTCCTTAATGGCAATCGACGCAGAAATACCGCATACCGTCAAGGGGAGGGCGGCAGGGGACAGTTCCGGTAGTTTGTGCACAGAGCAGATGGGAACCTCCACGTACTCAGCGTAAGCGCCGAACTTGTCATACACGACGTAGTCGCCAACGTTGACTTGAGTGACGCCCTTGCCAACTTCAACTACAGTACCAGCTGCATCCAGACCCGTGCCGAATGGTGGCGGGTTCTCGTTGAAGACTCCGTTGGTCACGTTGATATCCGTGGCGTTGATACCGAGATATTTGTTTTTTACCACGATGTGACCAGCGCTGGCCTTCGGTAGCTCCTGGTGAGTGACGATTTCCGTGGCTTCACGGAAATTAGTCGAGAGTTTGGTGCACAGAAGCTCGCGGTAGCTGGGCATTGTGGGTAGATGGAAAATTGAAGAGTGAGATTAAGGGGAGACTTTGACTAGCATGGCGAGTATGCAGTAGCTATCTTGATGACGTGAACCATTTTGTGTCGAGTAAGACATTGTGTTTTTATGTAGTCGTCCGTGACGATGAACCAATCAACGAATTTAGCCATGTGGCTAAATGACTGGATTGGCTGAACGTTTTGATGTGGTAGGCGACGTTGCGTTTTTTAGTCGAACGTCGTCGTGCTGGAGGGTTTTCGATTGCATCGACTGGATGGAGGTGTTTAATAGGAGAACCGAGACGTAACTCATTGAGTAAGCTGCGGTTGTTGAATATAGCACGACATCTCCAGTGTTTTTTTCTTGTTTTTTTTTTTGTTTTTTTTTTAAGTTTTTGGTATTTTTATAGTACATGTATTAATACTTGTATAATATGCAGCAAAATGCAGCCGTATTCTGTTTTTGTTGCTGTTCATAAATTTCCAAATGAATCCTGTTGGATCCATTCAGGTAGGTAAAAGTTGATTAACTTTAGCTGAACTTTCGTCTTGCAGACCTATGCTATTACCAGTGTCTTACGTCTAGCATCGCGGAGTCCATATTCGTTGTCGTGGGAGGTTAGGAAGAAGTTCGGTCTGTTCTGACTCGAATCCCAAGCGCGTACGCACTCGATTAAGCGCTCCGCCGTCAATATTCCAATCAGATGAATGCCGAAACAAGAATTGGCAGTGGCTTCGAAATGAAGCCTGCAAGTTAGCGTCACCGCTTGTGTTTCGCCGAAGTAAATGTCATTGCGCAGCCGCCACGTTGCGTGAAACACTATCGCAGTGTGTATTCTCCACAGTAGCAACAGGTTGGATCCATTCAGACTGGCTGCGAGCAAATGAACACGAGGTGGTTTTTGAAAAATATTTTGAGTCGTAGCATGTGAACATCACGATTTCAGACAACCGTTTTGAGACCTCACTTTATAGTTTGAAGAATCTTGGTCTATTCTCTAAACGTAAACATTTTGCCGTGGGGTCCACCGAAAGTCTCGCCTAACTGGACGCCTTTTTCCAATTCAGCAGCGACACCAGTCGCCAACTTGGAAGAAGAATCGCATGGCTGGAGTTGTTGGTTGGAGGTGGAAAAATAGTGAACTATCCATTTTGTTGCAGTCTAGATCATGTGTACCTTACAGGATCACAGTTAGGATCGACTAAACTGTCTTTCGGCGGGAGTGATCATCACTACCAGTGAGTGGCTCATTGATCACGCACGAAGCTGTATCTGCTGTGATTCACAGGAGCGGTCATGCAAGTTTCAATACATTGATGTAACTGCTTGTACATGTATTACATAGGACTGTTTCGTGCACTAGTGTCGTGGCACAAAACAACGAAGCTAGCAGAATCTCAAACCTATAAATGTAAAAAGCACACAAGATTTCCAAAAAAGTACACCATCTCGACTTTTCGTGCAGAAAGTTTGTCGTGCACAAAACAGTCCTCCCATGTACATGTACGTAAGTAGGCTGACTGCTTTTAAGCGCTGGGGCAACTGGAGGCGAGAAGATTCGTTTGTTATGATTTCCATAACGTTTCGTATTTCTTGCGTGCGAGAGATAGAGGCACGCAACTTACAAGTCACAATGACTGTAAAAACTCATTATGACTTGTTGTAAAACAACAACTACAGTTGTTGCGCTCGTAGGTTGGCATGTAAAATAACATCAGAGGAAGGAACGATAAGCAACGAGCAAATCTAGGTTAGATGCCCTAATAGGGCAGCCCTATCCAGGATCTACACCCTAGGATAGTATCCTAGGGTGTAGAACTTATTTTTGAGTTGTCTTTGTTTACAGGTTATGGAAAACACGAGCTCGGGCTTCCAAAAAAATTGGCATTGAACGCTGGTGTAGACGCGAGCCTTGTGGTTCCTTTACATGACCTAGAGTTGAGCTTCTCTTTCTTGAATTGTTTGAACTTCTGATCCTCCACGAATCTCGAACGGAGCACTGCTCCGGGAGCAGGCTCGTCAACAATTGCGCACGTGGCAAACTCAATTTACGTTTACTTCACTCATGATGCGCTACGTCTTTCCAAAAGCAACCTCCTTTACCGTCCAGTAGCACCACCTTTTCGGTGATTCTTCAAAGGATGCTGTACAAGCTCTTGCGTGGCGATCCTGTCAAAGCCCTTGTGAAAACTGCCCGAAGAGAAACACGCTGAATAAATAACTCAATGGAACCGTTTAATTCTGGTGCCGAGTCAACGTAATGGCTGCCTGCTGGTAATGCTGGTAGTGGCTGTTGCAGTAGTTGCACGTGCGTTCGTACGCCTGCTTCCGGCACCCTTGAACGATGCAGCGTTTGCCTAGAAAAACATCGCAAATTAGCACATTTTGGATAGAATGACACAGTACAGTTTGCTTACCACCACCGTGGGCCCAGCACAAGCCGTTGGAGATAGCGATCTTATCGCAGTCCCCCGTTTTACACTTTGTACCGCCGCCATGAGACCAACAGTAGCCACGAGACTTGGCTCGGTTAGAGCAACCCGGAGACTTGCACTCCATCGATCCGCCTGTGAAAGAATCGACTAGTTAGCTAACGCCGAAGGAACGAGAATAGAATGAGACGTACCATGCTTCCAACAGCGACCAAAGTGTTTGGCTCGACTGCTGCAACCTTCCGCAGTGCATCGTTTCCCGCCCTAAAGAGACAGCAAAGTCAGACATGAACCTACAGAATTGAAGAACAATACAGCAAACGTACTCCATGGCGAACGCAGAGTCCGTGGTCGACCACGTAGTGGGTGCAGCCGCCGTATCTGCACGTTCGGCTTGCTGGTCGGGCTGTTCGAGGACTGGGCGTTCTAATTGGGCGAGTTCTAGCGCCTACAAGACCTGGAGGCGTCAAGTCCCCGATACAACAGCGTACGGGCTCGAAGGCGCTGGGAGACTCGGCATAACGAAGCCACTGCGTTTGCTGTAGTATGTGGCATTCGGTCGAGCTGTAAGAAACAACAGGGAAAAGGTGCCGTTAGACGATAAGAAGACTTGATCACCTTAGAGATCACGTACGTACCCATAAAGGCAGCAGAATACGTCGGAGTCTCGGAGTATTGAGGAGTAAACACGAACGTGTTCTCCTGGTATCGCTGCTGCTGTGGACTGGTGCTTCTCAGCACGTCCGAGATGGCCGGGAGCATCGGAGCTCGAGGGGAAGCAGAGGCGGCAGGTCCACGAAACCCGGTTGGGTGGTCACGAGTTCCGGTTCGGGTTTAACGTAGACGGCATCTCTCTGTGGGTGAGACCGTAGCAGGTCGGTGAGAACGATGGTGTTCTCGGGCGGCGTCCATGGTTGCATCGTACTTGATGGTCGGGGTCTTCCTGAAGCTGGAGATGCGACGTCGCTCTCCCGAATGGAGTGATTTTCGAAAGTGCAAGTTGACGTGACCCGGCGTGAATGAGGCAGCTAGGACGGCGGCATAAAGGAGCGACGTCCGCTTCGTCCCGTCGTCCCGAGACGAATTGCTTGAGGTCGTTCTAGCCAATCTGGAATGCCGACGCCACCTGGATGTGCAGTGCCGGGCTGGGTGAAGTGGTTTAGCGGAGCCGGGTCTAGGAAAGAAAGGATCCTTTGTACGTGGCGACCACCGTGACCACCAGCGCGTTGACTCAGCGAGCATTGCACACGAAATCATGTGTGTCGGCCGCACGTCCATACGGTCGAATGGCTCCTCTCAAACAGCTTGTCCGGCGTAGCGACGGCCGGCAGATGATCGTCATGTCATCATCGACCGGCCGGTGACTCTGTAGGATGGCGCGCAGGAAGACTGCGAGGCTGCAGCTGGACGGCACCACGGATAGCAAAGCTAGAGAGCTCAACTGCAGTGAAGTCACTTCACTGAAGTGCAGGGTCGAAACGACCACCCGATCGTGCGGCGTGGTACGGACTTCTGCCGGCTCAACAACCGGGTCAACGTGACGTGCTCTCTACCAGTTCTTGCTTGGTGCATGGTACGTCTCCCACTCTGGTCGGAGCTGTCAGCAGTCGAACTTCGGTGCTCGAAGACGTCAAGGACGCATCGTGACTTCGCAGCTTCGAGGCGCTTTCCAGGTCTCCGGCTGGGTGACGTGGTGACGCGTGATTGACCCTCGACCACAGAATTCAAATCCTTCCTGCAATCCAGTCACGCGGGTGCCGCATGGACGACCAGCTGAGGGATGCCAATGCTGGTGATCACTGTGACGAGCGTCAAAGCCTCCGGAATTAAATGAACTCCGACCCTTTCAAGATCCGTCAAGCGAACGGCTCTTCCCAACCGTCCGCACGGGGCAGATCTTCAGCGTTAGATAGCTAGAGACCTTGGACCATGGAGGGATATCTCTGGAAACGGGGCCGTAAAGTGCCCAGCATGTACGTTGTCTGCACTGGAATGCACGATCACTTCATTACTGACTCAATATCATCTAGGAAGCGGCACTACGCTGTGCTTAAAGGCACCATGTTGTCGTTCTACGTCACGCAGGACGAGGCTCAACGCTCTGGAGCTGTACCGAAACGCGTTCTGGAGCTCATCGACCTCCGCATTACGCCCGGGAATCCGTCGACAGACACGCCGCACCCGCCACCTCTGGTACTCAAGTACTTGGACGTGGACGGAGGTGGCACTTTACACTGTCGCGCGGACTCGAGAGAGACGCAGCACGTTTGGATCGAGGCGTTCCAGCACGCGCTGAAAGAACCGGATCGATTGGCTCAGGAGGAGATCGCAGAGGCGCAGGAAGAGCTACTGAAGGACTCGCAACGCCACACTCGCGCGATCCAACAAGCCACCGAAGCAGTGGAAAAGGCTGGTCGACAGCACCGGGAACAAGCCAAATCCGAGGCGGCGCTGCAGCAGAATCGATCCATTGCGGTGGAGCTAAACACGCAGCTGGAGACGGCTAAAACGCTGCAAGGAGAATCGCTACAGAAGCTCCAGGCGCTGCAGAACGTTATGGAGGAGGCGAGACAGCGCGTGCACGCATCGTCTTTAGGCTCGGAAGACTCGACGTTCGACCAGGCCATGGAGACCGTGGAGAGACTGGCAGCTAAAGTGTAAGTAGCAGCTAGTGCTGAAGCTACACACGGGCGGAACGTGGAGCTGCTGCAGCTTCAGACTCAAGCGAACTCCAACGAGCAGCAGGAGCTGGTCGAACGCGTGCAAAAGTGCGCGGCGGAGAGTAAAATCCTGCGTCAAGTGGCTGCGAAGAGCCTTGAAGACGCTCAACGAGCCAAACATCGGACCAAAAGACTGGCGTCGTGGGGAGATGAAGCGAGTTCTGGAGCTGACGCTGCTCACACGAGGCCGTCGCAACTGGATCCGTTAGTGGAAGGCTATTTACTGTGTCAACATCCAATGCGGACGACGATGCATCGCCGCTACTACGTTCTAATTGGCAACACGTTGTACTGGTACGCGGATCAAGACGCGTTCGTGACGAAAATGGACGCTCCAAGTGGCGTTTTACACGTCGCGGAGGTGGCGGAATGGGACGGGAAAGTCAAACCCACGTCCCCCATTCGACGCCTTGTAGATCCCTTCAGCAGCAGTGCAAAACCTCATTCGAATGAACAGTATCCACACCCGTTTGCAGTGCTGACAGTCGAAGGGAAGACGCTGCGTTGCAGTGCTCCACTCAAGAAAAGCCAGGAAGATTGGGTCGCAGCTCTGCACGTGGGTCTTACGATGCCTCCGCTGTCTCCGCATCGAGCTCGAGCTGCGAAATCCCGTCGAGACTCGTTCGACTTGTTGGCATCCACGCCGTCTCCTAAGCGACAAAATACTGAAGAAGCAAAGAAAGAGGAGACAACGGAAGCTCAAAAACCGGTGGGAACCGAAGCAGAATTGACGTCGGAAGTGGTGGTGGAAGGCTATTTGGTCGGGAAAAGTTCTCTTGAAGATACGATGAAGAAGAAGTACTGCGTGCTCCGAGCGTTAACGCTCTACGTCTTCGCCACGCATCAAGAGGCAGTGACTATGGCTGCCCCTCAACGTCGCCTCACGATACGAAGCTCCACGTTCCACGTCTGTGGCGTGTCGAACTGGGACGGCCACGCCACTTTGATGCACTACGACCACGGCTTCCTACTGCAGACCAGCGAGCACCAGAGTATCTACTGCAGCGCCCCAGTCTCCAGGAGAAGAACCGCTGGCTCAACGGCGTTCAACAAGCGCTACTACGGTACCAACACGACGCGAAACGAGGCGCAAGACTGTTCGATCAACCTGCAGACGACGACGAAGAGAAAACGGGGCTAAGTGAACGCCAACTCTCCTACGACTGTCAGCGATGCTTGGGGAAGCGATTCAAAACGCCCAAGGGGATTCGGACACTGATAATGAATCGGAAACGCGTGAAGAATCGTCGGGGGAGGATTCTTCGCTTCGACAACGTTCAGGTCCGGACTATATCGACGGCAGTCCCGAGAGTTCTCCGATGCGGAGAAACGAGGGGGAAAACGCCTTCCCGTTCAATACAGTGGACGCCAAAGACTCGGATCCGGCACAGAGTTCGCCTTCGTTCCTGAGCTTCTCGACTTGTTTCTTCCGTTGTATCCCAATGAGCTCAACGGATTCGAAAGGGAAAAATGTCATTGCTCCGCTTGGGATCCCTGGATACCCTTCTACTGCAGCAGCTTGTAACGCGATGTACACCTGTGACTACTACCAAGACGACGGATACCGTGGTCTGATTAAGTGAAGTTAAGAAGATCACAATTGACGGCTGTATCGCGTTGAAATTCACCAGTCCTTGACAAGTACGCATCGTGGCTTCGCAGCTTCGGCGTTTTCCAGATCTCCGTCTGGGTGACGTGGTGACGCGTGATTGCCCCTCGACCACAGAATTCAAATCCGAGGCGGCACTGCAGCAGAATCGATCCATTACGGTGGAGCTAAACACGCAGCTGGAGACGGCTAAAACGCTGCAAGGAGAAGCACTACAGAAGCTCCAGGCGCTGCAGAACGTTATGGAGGAGGCGAGACAGCGCGTGCACGCATCGTCTTTAGGCTCGGAAGACTCGACGTTCGACCAGGCCATGAAGACCGTGGAGCGACTGGCAGCTAAAGTGTAAGTAGCAGCTAGTGCTGAAGCTACACACGGGCGGAACGTGGAGCTGCTGCAGCTTCAGACTCAAGCGAACTCCAACGAGCAGCAGGAGCTGGTCGAACGCGTGCAAAAGTGCGCGGCGGAGAGTAAAATCCTGCGTCAAGTGGCTGCGAAGAGCCTTGAAGACGCTCAACGAGCCAAACATCGGACCAAAAGACTGGCGTCGTGGGGAGATGAAGCGAGTTCTGGAGCTGACGCTGCTCACACGAGGCCGTCGCAACTGCGTCTGTAAGTGTCGATGATAGTACAGTTGATTGAGAAGTCATCCAGGAAATCATTGCACGCGGTACACAATGTGCGGCAATGGTCAAAGCCTGCCCACATGACGGTCATGATGACCAACATTATAAAAGTACTTCGTAGCAAAAAAACTGTAGTGTAGAACTTTAAATTAATAGAGGTAAAAGCTGGCATTTAGTTTTAGTGCTTCAAAATGATATGTTCCGAGCCCGCGGCCGATCCAAAAATGCACTCACACGACGAGAAATCTGCCAGCTTAAAAAAAGCTGTCACCCTCCTTTCTTTGCGGAGGACGTTCGTAGGTGAACCAATCTCGTTGCCTCGGAAATCGACGACGACATGTTCTTTAGCTGCAAGCGCAGCATATTTCCCACCTTTCGCGAATCGAGACATATGCTCGCCAATCTTAACACCATTCACAAGCAATTCGATTCCCCACCGAAGACTTCCATTCAAATAGAAGTCAATCTCTCCAGCGATACGCTGGCTGCGTTGGCCGGGTGACGCAGGAAACGTTCTCGACAGTTCTGGGCATATATAACACGTACTCATCGTATGAAGCGCAAGAGCAGCCATGAACTGATGCTGGAAAACCGCTTCTTTCGGAAAGTCGTATTTGAGGGCCACAGACTGTTTTAGCATAGAAGCAGACATACTTCCGATCGCCTTCCGAACCAGGTCATCCAATGATGTAGGATTTTCGAATCCACGACCAGGAAACAGCCACTTGCAATAGTATCTCTCTGCCAAGGGAGACGTAAACTTCACACGGCTCTTGGCATCGTCAAACACAATACCGGCCTTCTTTAACCTTGTGAAGCATTGTTCTTCATCGTGAGTCAACTTCGACACCACTGGCCGACAGGCGGGATCATTGACCAAACACATCGCAAGAAACGTTTGATGATTGGGATCGCTTGGTGTTCTGTGATCGCTTCCAAAGCAACGAGCCATTTGTTCCACAAACTCCCCTGACATGTAATACTCCAGCAAATGGTGCTCCTCTACTAGCGTCTTCTTCAGAAAATGCGTGTGAATTGTGTTCATGGAAACGCGCAATGAACCAACGTGCCCATTGCACCCACGTACGATCACCTCCATAAAAGTCGGAAATCGCAAGCGCGCCGGCAATCCATTCTCCATCTCCAAAAGTTCACGCGCCTCCTCATCACTGACCAAGAAGTCATCTCTTGTAAACTTGCGTGGAAGACTCTTGAAGGCAACAGGGCTATTTTCAGCATCTGTTTCGAGTAAATGCGTTGCAGATATGATGAATCGAACATGGTTCGGTATCCAGTTAGCAGCACCCTTGATAAGCCCAGTCCAAAACGCCACATCGTGGTACTGTCGTTGGCAGTCATCCAGCATAAAGATGCACCGCTTGTCCTCGGGCACGGAACACTTTTTTGCACGAATATCGATCCCATGGTTCAAGAGAATGGTCGTAGCATCTGCTGTGGTGCTATCGAACGCAATAGGCACATAGCGAAAGCCGGGGTACTGAGAAGCGAAAAGCGCTAACAGCGAAGTTTTCCCAGATCCCGCTGGAGATGAAAAGAGCACGAACAAATAGTCCATGACTGCGCCGAACACATCCGACACCAGTAAATTGCGTGAAAGGTGTGGCATCTCCACATTGAGTCCTTCAGCGATAGGCCGGAGCGGCGGACAAAATATCTTGGTACAATTGACTGGAACCCCCACCAGCACGTGAACCTTCTTCTTCGTCGGAGCACCTCCAAACAAGTCACCAATTCCTTCTGCTGGGTCGATTTCCTCGTTCAGCAGCTTTCTCACTTGCTCAGGAATAGCTCCACTTCGCATACTAATGACATCAGGGTCATCCGACCGCAACCACGCGCCGTCCTTCGGCTTCGTCAGGAAGAGCTTCAGCAGGTAGGGTCGTCCCTCGTACCGCAGCGCAGCCGCAATCGCTTCCTTCAAACTCCATACTTGCTCACCGTCGTCAATCTCCACGCCAAATACGCTTCCAGCCTCCCCAAGAAGAGCGCATATCAGTTTGAGCTTGACCATCTCTGTTCTTGGCGGCGGGTTCGACAATGAGGGAAAAGGGGAGAAAAGCGCTATCGTACCTAAACGGAAACGGAGATGCATCACTGGTTCTTTATCGAGCCAGATAGTGAATTCAAGTGAATTGAAGCCCATGGTCGGCCCGTTTGGCCCCGGCGGTTCAACCAACAGTGCTGGTAGTGACGTTTATTAATAGTTCAGCAGTCTACTATTAGGGTCTACTATTAGGGTCATTGAGCTCATAGCAAAACGCACTGTCCTACATGCCGCCCTCTCCACGTAGATGGCTAAACTCTCCCATGTCTCCGGCACCAACAGGGGGACTGACGCTACAAGTGATCGAGCAGTTATCAGCCCAGGCAACGCAGCACCTAGCTCTTCAGCAGGACAGGAATACCAAGGTTGTTGGATGGGCTGCCACAACAGGAACGATACTATCTAGGACGCGCTAGAGGCAAGCAATTCGACAAGCAGATGCAGTATCTTCGATCCTGCACCATCTACATAGGATTTTGGCGCAGAATTTGCCGCAGCGCAATGACCAAAAGGTGGCGACGACATCGCTGCAGCCTTTGTTACCCTTTTCCAGGGTTGCTATGCTGGACGAGGTACGGAGAGGTTACCTGTTGATCGAGTTACGTGCGCATTGCCACTGTTTGCCTCGAATGTGACGCTAGTTGTGACTGTGTTGGCTCAAGTGGTACCTATTTCTACAGAGCAGCTAGGATCAATGCGATCCGGCACAGCGGAGTGTGCTGGTGGCGCGTTTTGAGGCAATGCACCGCAGCCTGCATTGCACGGCTTGTACGTTGCTGCTTTCCAGACTGAAAGACTCTGTTATTAACGATGTTGCAGAGGTAGCACGAACCCACTGGAATATTTCGAGGTGAAGCCGCTGCTCCGGCGCGACGAGAGCTACAAGACCAGCGCGTTACTGATGGGAATGAGCAGCGCCTTTGGGCTTTACGCCACGACTACAGTACAATGTTGCCATTTTACCGAGTTAAAAGCACTTCACATTCGAGAGATCGCCGTGCAAAAGTTGTACTACGAGTTGCAGCATGCTGGTTAGCTGAATGTACATGTAAGCTTGCGTGAAAAAAAACTGTGTGATACTCGATACTTGATACGAATAACCATGTGCATTTGTACTCACACAGAACAACAAAAGACTTGTGCGCTTTGCTGAGCTACTGCTGCTCGATTGTTGTTCTGCGCCTCACCGAACGACGTTTGCTTCGCCACAGCCCTCAAACAGGAACACTTGCACACCTTGACTACAGCGTGCTCGGTACGGAGAATAGCTCCACAAGTGTCATTTTCCTGCCGCGTAGCCCAGAAAGTCTCCTTGACTCTTGAGGAAAATGATGATCATTAACATCGGGAATGGGTCGAAGACGGAGTTGCGCTTCGTCATATTCTTCTTCGAATTCTTCTTCTTGCATGTCGACATCATCGGCGTTGAAGGGTGGCGGTGGCTCAAACATTCGAGTAAACACTTCGCACCAATGCGATAGAACATCTGTTGAGGGTCCTGTTTGCTGGGGCAATATTGCATTAGCTTGTAGCGCATCAGCATTGTTCGAGTGTGAATTGTCAGCACACTGCTCCAGCGCAAAGTCCAACGCCCGATAGTGCGATTCTACGCGTCGTGCACGAGGCTCTGCCGCGGTAGATGTGCGCCGAGTACGTGGCCGGCTTTGGGTCGATTGTGAATGACTTTGTCTAACCTGTAGGGAGGTGGGGGTATCAATCGGAAGGCAAGTCGATTCAGGAGAAAGACCAGAGTCAACCTGCTGGTGCAATGCGTAGTCTGCGGCGATAGGTAGTAGAGGTTCGCCGGGATTATCCAGTGGTCTACGAGCTGCCACAAATTGCCTGCCATCGTCTTTGAATGGACGCTCATCGGCTTTAACGATTCGACCCGCGAATTTGTTGCCTTCGCTATCTTCCTCAAAGATTTCTTCGCCGTCGTATTCAATACGTTTGGTCGTTTCAGCCGCTCGTTGATCACGTTCTCGGACAACTTGACTAACAATCGCAGCCCTGTTCGTTTTCTCAGCCTTTAGGCAGTTGCGAGTCGGGGTGTGGATCCGACCAAGAGCACTAAAACTTCGCTCACACGTTGCGGTATTGGCAGCAATTGCGAGAACAGCAAGGGCAAGGTTGGGCAGGTTAGGACCAGCTGACTTACCTTTGGCATAGGTCCAGAACGCCTGAGCCGTCGGAAACTCATCGTATCTAATACGATCGCGCTCTCCAGAATACAATGAACCACAACACCACTGGAAAAGGTCGTGACGGAGCGTGCCAGGATACTTGTCAGAAAAAAACGTTTGAAGTAAAACACGCCAGAGGTGCAAATTGAATCGATCGATGAAATATTTCGGTTCGGGAGGGATTTCGCCTCTTCAACGTATCCAGGATGCAAAAATACAGCTAAAAGGAACAGCGGTTGTTCACAATCAAGCCATCGCTCTTCTACCAGAGGAATCAATTCGGCAGCGTGAGGACTAGCGACAAAGCTATCGAAGATATCGCGATAACTCATGACAACATCGACCAACGTATTTTCATCTCGCTGCAAGGTGTAGGAAGCGTTGCATAGAGGGTGAATCGTATGTTCAGCTTCCGCTAAGGTATTCCAGAACGTTTCTCCAAGAAACACCTTCACGTGTGATGGCAGCATCATACTGATATCGCGTTGCGAGCTGCTTTAACCCAGTTTGACACGAAGAAGCGAAGCAAAACACGACTGAATAGAGTTCCACCGCGTGTAGCAAAGCGTAAGAAAGGCTAAAGGCTTCACAAGTTGGTATGTGTCCATGATGACCTTGTTAGCCCGTGGGAGCCATTTCGATGACGATGGCATTCACAGCTGCACAAGCTTGGTTAGCAACAGCTCGAAAACCCGTTCGCGTAAGAATGGCTTTAACCAAATTGTTAATGTCATGAGCAAAACATTTACCAAAGTAAATGGAGGGCCAGCGAAGAGCCAACACCCGACGTGCACGCGCGCATTGGCCGGCGTCATCAGTTATACACGAGCCAATATTCCACCCTTTCCTGATCAAAGCTTTAATCAGTGCTTCCAGTTGTTAAGCTACTGCAAGTGCATGATGATCAGAGCCAACGTTGTGTAGTCCTTCCACGAGCGCAAGACCGAAAAGAGTGGAGATGAGCCCCAAGTAAGTGTGTTCTTGCAATATTTTGCCACACGTCACTTAGCAAGTTGACTCTTCCTCCTGTGTCTTCCTGACACCTGCGCAGCTCTGCACTTTTCTTTTCCACACATTCATCTGCGTACTCGTCCAGCATCCGCCCTCCCAGAACACGACGTGAAGGAATATATGCCAAACAACCCGGGTTCAGAAAGCAAAGAAGCCGTTTAGTTGTTGCATGTTCCACGAAAGAATCAGGTAATGCCATACACACTTGAAACTCCAGTAGAAGTCGCTCGAATTTGCAGCGTTGATCAGGAGTATAGTGTCGGGTTTCTTCGTTTGGGATTCCGTTTGAACCATTTCCCGCAGATGAACTTTCAGGTGACGGTAGATTAGCAAAGCCCAAATCGCGACGAGTGGCTGCGGGTGACTGCCACCCAGGGGTTCCGAAAATAATATTTTTCAGAAGGTGTTGACAAACAGCAAAATAAAGTAGGGCAGTGCGCACAGCACCAGAAGCCAATAAATTATTTTCTAGGAAGGGATGGAGCAATAAATTAGGGCGCTAAAAATGCAAGCAGGTCTCCTCATAGACAAAGGATCACTCCAGCTCGTCGCACAAGGCGACGCATGGATCGCCTTGAAATACCCTGCATACTTTCTCTAAGAATACGTCGATGGCGCTTGGAGCCACCCTTGCTGAGCCCTTTGCCACCTCCGCCACGTCCAAACAAAAAGTAGCTTAGTATAGCTTAGTATTACCCACCACATATCACTCACCTGCGGTAAGAATGAACTCAACTACTTCGTAGGTCAGCGAGTCGAGGCACCCCGTTGCGTTGTGCGGAAAATCAATGAATGATGCCTACAACACATGAGTTGATAATGATCCATGCACGCGCTCTAAGCTACCTATTGGTATATTCTTTGAGGTCTCGGCCTTGGCTACACTCTCACTACCTGGTCTATTATGTGAGGTCTCGGCCGTTTGCACTTGCCATTACATCTTCGCCATTATTTTCTTCGTGCTGAACACTGCAGCTCAAAAAGCAGGTGTTGTCCTACACTTGAATATAATTTCCATTGTAGCACAATATTCACGCCTAGAATCTTTCATGCTTCACAAATCGACAGCTTCAGTACACGTTAACGAGAACCCAAAGACAGCAAATTCTGCTGCTAAAAAATCATATTTTCGACTGCACTCGCAAACGTAGAAAGTCAATGAGTCGTTACATAAAAAAGTGCTGAACAAAGAACCAGTTTCATCAATTCTATTTATCTACCAAGCTGCAAAGCTGGTTGGACTTAGTGTTGCTTTCCATGCGATGACATCCACTATCACATGAATCCATGTTCCTCAGACGATCGCGTTGCTCGCGTTCGTGGAGATACGTGACTTTCAGCTCGCTAATAAGTTTACTATGCAATGCGTCCAGCATTTCTTCAACGATATCATGATGGAAGGCACAATTGCAATTTCGCTGAGTATCATAGTCTTAACTGCACGACGAAGTATAGTTTTTTTCCAACGAGGCTTCTGCCGTAAACGTGGGGCTGCCGCAAAACTCACTGCTGTTCGGTCGTGTAGGTGTAGTTGTCGGAGCTAGCGTTGTATTGCTACAATCGCAGATCACATCCGGCTGCTTGCTTGGTCCTTCAGGATATCGCCCGCGATAAATGCGATTAGCTACACGACATTTAGCTGCGTGAGCTAACCTCTGGAGCTTGGTTTGTTTGGCCGCTTCCGTTCGTTCATATGCCCGCCACAGATTTGCAAACTTTCTTTTCAAGCTACGTACGTCCCGGTGGAGATGACCCAGCTTTTCATGCACCCGGACATGGTCCATCTTCGCGTGCGCATTGAATCTCGTTGCAACAGCTTCCCATTCAGGCTCTCTGATAGGACAAATGCGGTCAACTTCCGCCACCAGTCGTAGCTGTTCGCTCATGCTGTAGTTACGCGAACCCTATTTTTTTGGCACCTTTACCAATATTGTTAGCTTCCGCTCTGAGCAATTATCGTTGCGTAAAACACGTGAACCTTACCGGATGTCCATGTCCTGCGTGGGTCGGTCCCAGTTGAGAAATGGTCCACCAGCGTGTTGCTGCCAGAACCTCGGTTCTACGGGCCAGATTTCGGGCCCGGAACGTGCATCGTACGCATCCCACCTCCTGCTGACTCTCTTGGGTTCATCCTCGGATTCCTCCAAAACGGAAAAGGGCTTAAATCACTAAAGACGGTAACATTAGTTTGCTGTACATTTCCGAGCCAATTTACCCCATGGAAATTATCGATGGTACGCTTGGCGTGGACGTAGGAAAACGCACAATGCGAGATTCGACTACACCATTGAACCCGAGTCAAAATGATACGGCTGTTATGCATAGTAATATTTTCTGGCTCAGAAATTTTCAGAGGTGATAGAAGCACCGACACACCAGCAAGATCTAATATCGAGTAACAACGATATTCTATTCAGCAACAAACCATTGCAAAAGAAGCATACATACTACTTAAACCGAGCTACCTATGCTCTTATCTCACGTCAAAGTCAAACTTGTTAGTCTGACCGTAGCTTGGCATTGAACATCCCGGAAAAGATCAAGATTGGAGAAAGAATAGATGTCCACAATGGCGCCAGCAGGAGGTAGGCCATTATCCTCAGAGTCGACGTTCCACACCGTTGCGGTAAAAAGCATAGCGTCAATAGTTCGTGCATTGGCTTGGTACGGATCTCGAAATACCTGCATGCACACATGGTGATCAAACATAGTCTCAGAGTATTATAAAGCCTTCAAATTACCTTCAGCGACTCGTCAAGCGGCTCCGGTGAACCAGCATCGACGAAGTGCAGTCGAGCGAATCTCAACTGCCGATGTTGGTGGTCTGACACCCACAACAGCTTCGGTGAACCAGCATCGACGAAGTGCAGTCGAGCGAATCTCAACTGCCGATGTTGGTGGTCTGACACCCACAACAGCTTCATGCGAATAGTGATCGTGTCGCGCTGTTCTGAGCTATTCTTCAGGATTGCTTGTAGGTCTGGGTAACCACAAACACACACACACATAATTAGACTAGCCGTTTGGCGCTATTCGGAGGGCACAGGTTCAATTCCTTACCTTCCTTACCTTCCACAGCAGACACAACCCGGCCCGCATTGCCATTTTGGACTGCCAGAAGCTGACGCATGCGCTGGTACGGCGTCAAGCGAGTCGTGCTGCTAGCAGCGGGATTGTTGCTGAAGTTTTGGGTGGTCGGGGTGGGGATGCTCTGCGATTCTTCTTGGGGCACTTCAACTTGTCCTTTAGATCTTCGGCGCTCCTTGCCCGCCATTGTGCAAATGCAATTATGATGCCAAGACGTAGATCTTAAGCTATGCCATCGGGAGGCAACCAAATCCGTTTGATGCGCATATTGAAGTGGTTGCGCTGACTAGCGGCATGTCGCCTTGACGGGTGCTTCGGATACGTAGCTATCCTGACGCGTCTCCCGATCGGGCGCCCGATCAAACGCCTCACTGTTCGGCGGTGCGTCGGCCACCCACACTAGAAAGTGAGCGTGTAGTGTGCCACCTCCTTGGGTCTCAACCATCCCGAAGTACGCCTTGACGTCCCGAAAAAGCCCATCAAACGGCCTGTTCTTCATGAGCTTGAGCGGGACGCCAAGTACATGCTCGATGAATGCATCGATATTGCGCAGGAAAAACCGCGCTGACGCAACGTCGTTCCGCATACTAGCACTGTGCATCGCCGAGCGACCCGGCCGCTCGGCTAACGCGGCGTCAAACAGTGTGTCGACCGACGTGATACCGCAGTACTGTGCCATTACGAACGAGCCTGCGACGTTCGGGGTCAGTGGTACGAAAAGCGCCGGCTGACCAGATCGCGCTTGGTATGCGAACGCCCGCCGACGGCATTGCGCCCGTTCGCCATCGCTACCCCTCATCGCGCTGCCCCTCATCTCGATAGTTTTCACGAAGGCGGACGCGCTTGAATCCTGACCATGGGTCGACGTTTTGCGTCCCTGTCGACGTAGTTCTTTGTCGCTGAGCGCTTCCCTCAGTGCGTCCTCACTGATGTCGCTGTACGGCTCAAACATCGCAGGATTTCGATGACACTTCAATGCGACTTGCGAGTACATCCTGTGAAGGGACAGGTAATCGAAACTTGCGAGCATGAACAGCTCGTCTTTGGCGAATCGCCTCGACCTAAGCATGCCGTAATACCGGATGCAAGTGTTGAAAGCCACGGGCACGTGTCGCGGCTCACCTGGATACCCTCGTCCATACGGGAACAAGTGAGGGAACATACGCGCGAAAAGTGCCCCGTCCTGGTGCGCGAATTGGCTGGAAAGTCTGACGAGGAATTGGGGCTGCGACGCGCTTTGGGTCGCCCGATCATGACACTCGACCTGCAGCGCTTTCTGTGAGCTCACTTCGCGGTCGTCCGAAATGAAAACAACTTGCCTTTCGACGACGTCGGTCTCGAAGCTCGACGTGTCGTTCTCCCACTCGCTTCCGACTCGATCGTGTTCGGCGTCCATCTCGGCGGCTTCAACGTCGGCATCACCGTCTTCTACAAGTAGATTCTCTGCAACGGTGTCTTTCAGGAGCTTGGAGCCGTCGACGGTGACGTGTTCGTAGAACATGTTGTGCTGCCAGTAGAAGCGGAGGAGGTCTTCGACAACTTGGCAGCGCACGCGGTGCATTTCACGGACATGCGCTTGCTGCTCCGTAGTGAACGGTCCGGCCAATACGACGCGATAGGACGAGACACTGTCAACAGGAATCGGCAACAGGGTAGCAGCTGGCCCCGGCGTTGCGTCAAACGCCAAGCAATGCGAGCGGATCGCACGGTGGACGCCGCCCCTCATCACACGGGTCACCGCGACGACAGACACGGTTTGAGGCATGAGGCGCTCGGGCAGCGTTATGTCGGAGAAAAAGCTCGGTAGCGTACTCACGAAGAATCCATTTTTTATCGAGGACTTGAGGATCGATCGCTTCCCCAGTCTGTCGTCGCACTCGTCGCAAACGTAGAAGTTACCGACGGAATGCACACCACGCTTCGACAGCAATACGCCTTTCAGTGCCGGGTTGAGACCGCAACAGTCGTAGTCATCAATAAGAGCGGCTGGCAACGACTCGCCGTCACTCGACAGGAGTTCGTGCATCTGCTGTATATAGTTGGCGTTCGACACCTCGATCACGCGGCATTCCTTTCGAAGTTGGACCCTATCACAAAAAGCAGAAGCGACCTCGTCGAGCCCAACCGCTCCGACCGCGACCTGCAGACGCTCAAGACATTTTTGTTTGCAAGCCTCCGAAACTGAATGCAACCTAGGAATCTCGTTGCCAACCTCCCAACCGTGATCGACCTCGCAATGTCGACCACGACAGGACGTGCTCTCTGCTTGCAGCTCACGAGTGGATCCAGAAGCACGTTGACTTCTCTCGATTCTGAAGCAGTCTTTTGTCTTTGTCAGCCGCTGTTTCCCTAGCGCGGTATCGCCGAACAGCCAAACGATGGCGTTCACGTTTCACCTCGACACTGAATGGCATTTGTGCTAATTGACGCGACCGAATTGTCTTCTGCTAAACACAAGTTCGACAATCGCTAGTCACCGACATCTACCCGCGTTGAAGCGACCGAAGGCGTTGTCATATCCTGATGAAGTTAATCCTGTTTAGAGCTACTGCCTAGTTTACCATTGACCCTTCAACAAATACGAATTTAGAGAACCAGCATACGCATGAAATTCATTACATTGACTACAAATTAAAACAAACAGTAATGCTCTCATCATCTCGCCTACGATGTTTTTCAGCCCAATCCAGAAATACAAATTTGGTGATCGAATAAGTCACAAACCGAAATTCGAATAGAATTGGATCTGATTGAAGAGCTAAACTCACACACCTAGAATGTTCTGAACAAGGGATACTTTTGAATGAAAGTAGATGACTATGTGGACCTGCACCTTCCTAGGAATAATGAAGTTCACTTTCGTTTTCCCAACAGAGCCGCATCACCATTCAAGCATGAAATTCATCCCTACAAGCAACGCGTGTTATATCCCGTGGCGCCAGACTGCTTTAAACATTGTTCTTGACTTTGCGGAAGGCACATGGGGCTTCGATGCATGCGTCGTGGTATTACGTGGCTTACCTGGACGTGGCAAAAGTACTTTTGCCAGCATCCTTGCATCGGAATTTCGCAAGCAGTTTAGTTTGGTGGATGACAGGAGCCAGCGGTTCGAGTGTGTTTGCGCAAGACACCCATACCACGTGGATCAAAGGTGGGATGCACAAAGCTTCATTGAAACAATTCCAACTGCTACAACAAGTCGTACAAGCATTTGAGGGTCACCCTCGGAGCTCAGGAGATACTGTGTGGTATCGTCCACTGATAGCCATGCTGGGAAAACGATATGGGCCCTTTTGGAGGCCAGGATCGAGTGATTTCTTGTTTCAGGACCCCCCAAGACCATCAAGATGGAGAGCAACGATGCTACCCGCCTGGTGGCGCCAACTGGAATCGGTTGCAGTGGCCTGACCGAAGGTTGCTTTCAACAAGTCGAGTTCAAGTACTGCAATATGCTCTTTATAATCCAATTTGGTGGAGCAAGTTCCACGATTTTCAAGTGGCAACGTCGGTGCCGCTAGGATCAGGGTCTGTCAAGTTTCGAAATCTGTGTCGGGCTCTCGCGAAGGCAAACAAGCATTGCCTTACTGGTTTTCTGGATAATGATCGCCACTGGCTAACCTCAGGGGAGTTTTTCGAAATGGTTTGTTCCATCGTGGAACCCGAGCTGGGTTCACGCATATTGCTCCGCGATATTTTCGTACTCTACTATCAAATGCGAAGTATTTATCAGCGGGTTCTTCCTCACCCGGAAGTGGATGGGTTGCGAAGGGCGGTTAGCAATACAACACCTCCATCTCTAGGGGTGGTGGTGACTGCAAGCACTCCTGAAGGATCACGATCACGGTTCTTTCCTGGCCTAAAAGCCGGAGACTGGAAGAAACTCATCCAGCCTCTCGACGAATTGGAGCAACACCCAATGGTACAACTTGGATGTCCCCGAGGGCGTGTACATCAAACGCTCACCCAGATATTTTGGCTTCGACGGTGTCTGGTACCTGTCGTTCACGATGTAATGCTGAGGCTATTCTTCGGAGACCTCATTGTCGGATCAAGGCTCTTCTTCATGCTTGCTAGCAATCCGAATGCACAACTTTGTGTCCGGGACGGCTGCGATTCAATTGAAACATTGGAACATTGTTTTCTCACTTGTCCGGCGCTAACGCAAATGTGGCAAATATTGTGGAGTCAATGGCAAAGGGCTTTTCGAAGCACCTTGGAGTGGAAGCTTCTGCTGTTCCCGTCCAACAGAGATGTTGCTAGAGGATGGAGAGATGACCAGGAGAACCTGTTGCTACTGTGGAAAATACACACTGCGATAGTGTTTCACGCAACGTGGCGGCTGCGCAATGACATTTACTTCGGCGAAACACAAGCGGTGACGCTAACTTGCAGGCTTCATTTCGAAGCCACTGCCAATTCTTGTTTCGGCATTCATCTGATTGGAATATTGACGGCGGAGCGCTTAATCGAGTGCGTACGCGCTTGGGATTCGAGTCAGAACAGACCGAACTTCTTCCTAACCTCCCACGACAACGAATATGGACTCCGCGATGCTAGACGTAAGACACTGGTAATAGCATAGGTCTGCAAGACGAAAGTTCAGCTAAAGTTAATCAACTTTTACCTACCTGAATGGATCCAACAGGATTCATTTGGAAATTTATGAACAGCAACAAAAACAGAATACGGCTGCATATTATACATGTATTAATACTTCTATGGAAAACGTCGTGCAAAATTGATGTTTTATATGGATTTCGTCGTGCAGAATGACCGTGCGAATTCCCACCATGCGAAAATGACAGGCATACAAATATCAAGTCAAATGACTGACATGCGAAAATGGTCTGGAAATCGTCGTGCAACATGCACGACGATTTTAACGGATTTCTATTAGCTAAAAGTAGTTCTTGAAGCGTAGACGACTCTCGTACGTCGGTGGAGAAGACAAAGTAAACGAGTTATAGCTTGCGTTGAAGAGGTTGTTCTACCGGTGGAGAAGCTCTAACACGAGCGAAGACCGTCAGCATGTCAAACGGTATTTTCATTTGTATTATTTGGCTTGATCACAAACTCTGCATCTTATTAAAACCCCGAGGCTTATTACCTCAATGAAAAGATGCTGAGGGGCTTCTGGAGCTGCAACGCTGTCTTTGTCGCCTCCAAGCTCAAACATTTCCGGTGTGCTTGCTCCCTCATCTTCTTCATCAATGCCCCCGAAGTCCCAGTACTTCATGCGACGCACGTTTCGACAGTTCTCATTGTATCTGCGTCGCCTCCTCCCCTCCAACCCGAAGTGTCTTGATCTTTTCGGCTCCTTTAACGTCATGACCGACCGAAGGTGGCGAACAGTTGCATCGCCAAGAAGCAAGTTTAACTGTTCTCTCCGTTTCACCGTCAGCACCACCCCGACGCAAAACGCTATCTCGGCACGACAACCGCCAAATCTCTAGCCCTCTCCATCCACTCCACACTGTAGAAACAAACACGAAGTTAAAACCTCGCAATAGACCCAATAGCGATGGAGTCACTCCAAACCTGACATCTTCTTTACCTGACACCTTTTTCGCCCACGTTGTGGGCGAACCGATACCCTGCTTCAGCATGTAGAAGGTCTGGCTGTGCGATTCTCTGTTTGTTGTAGATCTTCTCCATGTTGTTCCACAATGTGATTTCGTTTCCGTGTTATTGTACAGCACTCCCCCACGGGTGCATCTACACGTACACCGTCCATCGCTCAGTAGGGAAAAGTTGAGCCTGGACACACAGGAACTACTGATGTCGAACGAGTAAGAGGCCTAGAGCATCGAGTCGTAGAGGGACATGAGAAAGTAAAAGATGCTGCGTTCGTACTTGATCATGTCGTCGCAGGTGTAGCCGCCGGTCTCCTCTCCTCGTGTGTCGCCTTGATACTCGCAAAGTGACTTTTCAAGAACTAAGTCTGTATTTCAGCCAATCAGATAGTCGTCGTGCAAAGTGCACGACGAATTCCTCCACCTATACATATCAAAAGTTTTTTTTTGCGGTGACACCATTCACTTCGAACTGCGAAACCCCGGGTCGTGGACCCGGGTCCCCAATAAATGAAACCTGTTGGAACAAACGAAAGGGTCACAAACAAAATCATTTTTAGTCACCGGACTAAACGGTGGAATAGTCGTATAGTAACCCGACGTAACCTTGGTGTAGCCTCGTACCTCTCTTGCCTAAAAATGCTACCTATTACAGTACATGTAAAACAACTTCGTACAGCTAGTCGCAGCGGGTTTTGTTGACCATGGTATGTTGTACGCCATGATGTGTACGGAGAACGGTTTCGTGAGAGGTGGGAGGGTTGAGAGGTGACGAACACGATGAGTGCGACATCAACTTAGATGAGCTTCATCATGCTTGATATGCACTAACGGTAGTATGTATGTAAACGCGTTTCGTGACCGTCTTGCCACCGGAGTGGCTCATGCTAAGAGCATCTTCACCAGTGCTGCTATTCTTAAGCCAAACCAAATTTAAACCTACACGTCATATGTTTGCAGGTGCGTCTGTAGATGTTGTTGTTTTACAACAAGTCATAATGAGTTTTTACAGTCATAATGACTTGTAAGTTGTGTCTATCTGCTTTGTACAAGTAGAGAGAGAGGCTCAGACTAGTTTATTAAGCTACTTATCACTTATGCAAGCTGTCTGGAATTTCCTAAGCCTGGATAGCAACGCCGGTTTCCGAAGATTCGGTGGTCGATCGTGGCTCCCCACCCTTGGTGGCGACTCTGTTGGTTTTCTGTTTAATAAGTTTACACAGATCAACAATCTGTTCCCCTTAAGTTTTGTTTAAGGGCGAAGACGTTCTCGCTTTCCCACTGCCTGAAGATGCCGTGTTGCTGATGCCCAGATCTCTTGGACACTTCCAATTATCGTAACGGGATCTCCTTGATACACGACTCGGTTTCGCTGGATCCACAAAGTCGTAAAACATACAGCGCATAGGATCGCCCATATACGTTTCCACTCCTCGACAAATAGGCCGGCATCATCCATGTACTGCAAATTGAAATGATCCTTAATCACCGCCGAAAGAGGGGGCGCCTTGTGCCTTGCACACGCCCCTAAGAACTGCTGAAACTGCTCCAGACTCCATGTTTGCCCTGTCCACTGACACACGATTCTCCGCCAACAGGCCTGTGCACACGGGCATTCCCAGAAGATGTGGGTCAACGTTTCCTTGGTCTTGGAACACTGCTCCATCTTCCGGCATCCGCTGTCCCCTGCCTCCCTCGAAGTACAGATTGAGTTGTCGTACTGCGAGTCTGTAGTCGACCCAGAGCTGGTACTCCGTGAACGTGTTCTGCTTTGTACAAATAAGAAGTACGAAACGTTATGGAAATCATAACAGTCCCTGTCAAACGAATATTCTCCCCTCATACAAGCAGTCAGCGCAGTTACATTAAAGTATGTAACTTACAGGTACTGTTCATTTCACAGCCTGTGAATCTCAGCACTGCTATTAATACTGAGACAGCCGATACAGTTTCGTGCGTGATCAATGAGCCACTCACTGGGCGGGAGTCCCGCCAAATGTCAGTTTAGACGATCCTAAATGGTGATCCTGATATTTACTTGCCTAAAGTTTGTTTCACTGCTGCTCTTTTGCCGCCAGTCAAAATTTTAAACCTGACATACCTTAGCTAAAGTAAGTAAACACATGACTCAACCATGATCGTTGATGAAACTCCATGACCTCAGCGTGGTCTAAACGGAGCTTCGGCTCCGTTACAAGATTGGAATCATTGGGCAGGGACGCCTTGAATTCTCGGACTGTCAAGACGCATTACCACACTTGTCTAAAGCCGATCCCAACTAGCATCTTACGAGCTGCGTTCTGTATCTGTCTCAGTCGGGATCGACTACAAGTTGCTTTTGCTTTGAGCGCTGACAACATCAAGAACAACATGCCTGGGTCCTTAGTCTGCGAAGGTCTAGAATTTCATTCCGCAAGTTCCCTCGCACGAAACAAGTCTCGACTTCGGGTCCAAAACCACCAACGACCGACATGCGTCTTTCCTACGCCATCCTCGTTGCTATTGCCGCAGTCACCTTCATCTCAAGTGGAAACGCGGCAGACCCAGCCGATGGTCGCACCACGGAGATCTCGGCCATGGCGTCGGCAAACGTTGTTTCTTCCGTTCATACCGCCGTCGGTGGTGAAAACCGATCTCTGCGTTACCACAGCAACAAGGGACTCGAGAACGAGAGCGACGACGAGGGTTTGTATGAAGACGAAGATGCTAATGAAGAAGTACGCAGGGGAAACAACATGTTCTCGACGACCAAGCCCGACGAAATGCTGGATGGAACTCAGGTGATGAATCGCTTCAAGAAGTGGAAGACGTTTGGATACAACACTTACAACCTCCCGGACGCGATTCACGCCAGCAAATACGACGAGCTCCGTAAGCTGTACCGTAAGTTCTTGTACCGCAACGAGTAAGATTCGAGAGCGAACCTTCGAACCTTCGACGGGTAACCGCAACTTGAGGGTGTTCTCCGGTAATTACTAACTACTAACTACCGGAGAACGCCCTCAAGTTGCGGAACTACTAGTTACTGACTTTCTACGTATTGTAGTTTGTTTTTGACTCCCATTTGCACAAAAATCGAACGCTTGATGTTTTAATCGTTTTCGCGTTAAATTTTGCGCTATCAAATAGAAAATTTTTATACATGTAGGTTCTTAAACTAGACATGGAAGCTAGTCAAGACATTGATTTCTTCAGAACACACCCAGACCGCCTGTATGGTGGCAAAAAGGTTTTTTTGACTAGAAATGAGTAAAGTGGCTTCATCGGAAGCTCATCTAGACACAACTTCTGGCGTAGATATTTGACCCCACCCCCCTAACGGATGGTGTCGGCAAGTCTAAGGGACATCGCTGCTATAACGCAGGAATGCTCAGACCGTTAGTGTGCAGTAGGCATACATACCTTTTGGACGAGACGTTTGAAGGAAGGGTTATTAGGATTCTGCGATACTAAACTAATTCATTACACCTCATCATGATTGTAACGTGTCTAGTTCAGCTCTGCACGCCGAGCTTTTGGCCGCCCAGTGCTGATTGGGTCCAAGAATCCGCAGGCTGTGGGCAACAGAACGTCTGCTACCCTGCCGGTGTGTACCCTGCTGGCACACGATCTACTTGTATTACTGTTCGTCCGTCAATAAGTTTAGACTAAGAGGAGCTAGCTAGGCTACTAATAGACTACCGTTCCGTATCAATTGCCGTACAGGTACGAGTGCTGCTCGTACAACCACTTGGACTCCGCCTTCTTGCACGTCGCCCTACTCGTCGCAGTCGCCGAGGAACTTGGGGACCGTCGCATCCTGCTCGCCCTTGCACCGCCGTTCACCACCGTTCGTTCGTCTAGAGACCAGTCCAGTACTCGTCACTACTTGTGCATGAGTGCCAGTCTGTCACCGCCGTTCGTCCGTGCCGTTCGTCCGTCCGCTGAACTCACTCCTGAGTTCAGTGTTGCTGAGCTGGATTGCGTTCGCGCCTGCCAATTCGTAAGCGAGCCCTGCCCACTTCCGTTCGTCCGTTCACCACCGTTCGTCCGGGCCGCTCCCTCCTGTCAACTCGACAGTACCTCGGTACCGCTCGCTCGATCTTCCGAGGTCCACACCGGATCTTCACGAGGTCCTGGCCAGTTGGCGCGCCCGCTTCAACCATCGTCCGTGCGTCTGCTGCCGAGTTTTGGGGCCTGTTACACGTCTTCCTCATCCATAGGGTCTTCCACGACCCTTCCGTCGCCAAAGTACTGCTTGTATTCGGCCATGGAGACCCACCTGCTCCGTGGTTGTCCTGCGTTCGTTGTCGATCGTCCTCCATCGCCACTTGTCTATTTCGTTGGGTCTCCAACGGGAAACAACTGGAACTGTAGCACGTAGTGTCCTGCCTGGTTCCGTTTCCGCCGTCGTCGTTGCTCCACCAAGTTTCCACTCGTGTCGAAGCCGATCGTCGTGCCGGCCATTGTCTCTCGACTCCGTTTCGCGCTTCAGCTCGCCGAGGTTCGCTCCGTAGCTGCCGTCGCTGTTCGTATAACCGCTGTTGGCGTCTCGACATGCTGTCCCGCGTCCTCTTCCCGTAGTTGCTCGTTGATGTCTGCAGCAAACTGTAATAAGGGGCCACAAGGGTCGTAGTAGCTGACCAAGAAGGAAACGTGTGCGATGACGTCCTCCTTTACGCCTGTTTGATCTTCCCGTCGCAACAAGAAGTCCTCGTACCCGGCTGGTTCGACTATTCTTGCACAAATTTCGTGGCCTTTGGGCCTCGTGGAGGGTTGTAGAGCCATACGCGATCGCCAGGATGAAACTCGCGTTTCTTTCTCGTGTTCCTGTTGTAGTAGCGCGCTTGACGCTCTTGTTCTCGTGGTATCGCCTGCTCCGCGCACTCGTGGCTCCGTTCCATCGCCTTCAGCAATTGTCCATGATACACCGTCAGTCCGCCGACCTCTGTCACCTCCGTCTGTCGAAGAAGCTCGTTAGGTGCTCGTAACCTGCGTCCCATCATGAGCTCATTGGGCCTCAGCATCACCGTCGAATGCCTTGCCGAGTTGTAAGCGTACATAGCAAATCGCACCCACAGGTTCCAATCTTTCTGAGCCTCGTCCTGCATGAACACCGATACACAGTCCTTCCAGGTTCTGTGGAAACGCTCCACCAGACCGATCATCTGTGGTCGATACGCCACTGGATTGCCCTGTCGAGCCAGTAACATGACCATCAACACGTCGATGATGTTGCCCGTCAACTCGGGTGCGCCGTCCGTAAGTAGCTCTCGGAAACTCCCGAATCTCAGCACCACTTCTTCCATCAGGAACGTCGCGACGTCTAACGCCCACCGACCTCCAACATCGCCGCCACGGAGGCTTCGCAAGGGTGGAATCACCTCGCGCGGGCGTGCTTTTCTGCTCCCGCATTCAGGACAGCCTCTGATCCACTGGTGCGGTGGAGTGGATACGCTGGAATGAGCAGGGAGCCGACGCTCACAGACACTGACTAACGGAGGGTACTCCGATAACCGTGGGGTTTGCTGAGGCTCACCTTGTGTACCCGTCAGTGGGCGGGATCTGCTCTCTCAGGAACGGGAGAGTGCACACAGGCGTGAAGGCTTGAACGTCCTTGGCGGGGACGTGGGAGGTTGGATCTGCGTGAGGGTTCCTGCACACAGGTCCGGGTAGGTTGGATCTTGGTCTTGAGGCCAAAGATCTTGTGGATCCTTGGATCCGGTCTTGAGGATCCTTGGATCCGGGTTTGCCTTGGTTGGTGTGGGGGTCCTTTTCCTTTACCGTCTTGCTTGCCGCCTCCAGTAGCGGTGATCTTAGGGGGTTGAGAGTAGGGATCCTTCGATTAAACAATCAACACCGTTGGATCCAGAGTCTTTACTAGCGTAAGGTAAGCCGGCCAAATCGGGATCCGGTCTTAGCTGTAGCTAGATGTACGAAGTAACTTGTAGGAACGCTAAGGGAGGCCAATATACTATCCTCTTCCCTTTGTACTTATGCTCCGAAGCAAATTCCACTCGCCACTTGCGCACTAGAAGGCAAAATTAACTCTGATATAGATTTAGCCAGTTTCCACATCATGTACCCTATCTTCCCATCCCAAAACTATATCCGTGTCGCATACCGGCTCTCCTGCAGATGCCCTGACACCATGTGTGTTCGGATCACACACCTTCAGCTTTTGGGTCCTAGGGATCCCAGCGTGGATCCCCGTGTCAGATCTCGGATCTGCCTCTGGATCCCGAATCTGGTACATTGGATCCTACAGTCGGGATCCGCACTTAAGCTGGCAGGATCCGCACTTAGTCGAGGTGGGATCCGCACTCACGCGAGCGGGATCCATCGGATCCTAACTCAGGATCCTCCTTAGTGTAGACCGCCCGACTTCAAGGATCCGGCCGTCTAGTTCGCCTAGTACTGTGTTCCGCCCGTGAGCTTCAACCCGTCGCCGCCGGTACTATCGTTGTCTGAGCCCATGTCACCGGTACCGTCGTGTCAACAGGGGCCCTGTTCGTTGTGGGCGTCGCCGTCACGTCCGCGTGCTGTTCGTCGCTCGTTGTCTCCCTCATCGTCCGCGCCCGTTCCATCGTCGTTCCAGTCCGTTTGCTGCTCGTGCGTCCGCTCGTCAGGGGCCCTGCGGTTGATCGTGCCACCGGCTTCTTCTTGGCCGCTGCCGTCCGTTTGTTTACCGCCGTCGCCGTCCCGGACGCTTCGTCATCAGTCGCCACCTGCGTTATCGGGCTATCTGTCGACTGTGGCGTCGTTGCGGCCTTCTCTGGGGACCTCTGGCCGTTTGCCGCCTTGTCCGTCGTGTCTTGCGCTGCCGGCTTGCCGTGACACCACTCCGTAGTCACTGGTAGAGCTGTCGGCCTCTTCGTCGTCGTGCCGCCATCTCTCACTGCCACTGCTGGTGTTTTGCGGCTGGTCACCGCCGTCGTTGCCGAACTGCTCTTTGACCGTCGTCACGGCGGTATCCCTTGGGTCCACTGCCGCTCGCCGCCTCGCCCGCTACGTCTCCCACGAAACGTTCTTCACTGGGCTGCCGTGTGCATGTGGGTGGTGGCTCAGGCTCTGCAGTAGCTTCGCCGTTACTCGCCGCTGTCGCGTCGCGCGCGGACGTCTGCTCCGCCGCGAAGCGCACCCGCTTCCGTGCTTGTTCTCGAATGCGGGCACTCCGTCGCGGCATGGGTGCCGCGGCCGTACGCGCGCGTCTCTTCCGCTGCGTCCTCATCGTCTCACTGCCAGCTGCCGTGCCCGCCGTTATGTCATACGCCGTACTCGTCGCCGTGTTCACCGTACCAGGCACAGTGCCTGCCGATTGCACCGTTGTGGCGGCTGCATTGCCTCCCGCGTTTCTTGCGCCAGCGCCTGTCATCGTGGTATCAGCCACCGCCGTCGACGCCTTTGCCGCATCCGCCACTGGAACACTTGTCACTCCGCCGTTCGTCGCTGCTGCGATGCTACTGGCCGCTGCCCTGGGCGTGACCATGCTCAACATCGCCTTCGCTCCCTCCGCTGGTACCGCCGTAGTCACCGCTGCCGTTCCAGTCACCGCCATGCCCAATATACTCGTATTGTCACCTTCGTCTCCTTGGAAAATCCCCATTTCCTTCATCAATCCGGTCAGGGGCAAAGAGAACAGTCCATTCACATGTTACGCCTAGAGGACTCGTAGAGTCATGTCGAGGGGCGTCGGCAAATCTTGGCGTCGGCCCCAGAGATGGATCGAAGAGGCCAGCCCCCAAATAGTAGGTAGTGACGTTCATGTGAATGGACTGAGAGCAGAGCCTGAAAACGATAATCAAAAGAGTGAGTAGTAGTTTGAAACGAGCGATACGTACGAGTCTCTCGATCGTGTCGACATGCCATGGGTAGCATAACAAGCACGCGCTTGTGATTGAACGGCCAACGTCGATACACTAGGCCAAGCAACTGAGAACGAGAGAGGCGAGCTTGCATTCGTACAAGACTCCTGCGCGCGAGTGGTAATAGACCCGGTCGAATGAGTTGTCGAGTGACGGAATTCCGGGCCATCGCCTGAAGCACAGCCGTGTACGTACGAGCCTCTTGGCACTAGTCCTTGCATCATGATGGTTACCGCTGCACACACCGTGACATGGACCTGCTCTTTGCGGCGTTGCGGTTGGTCGCAACGAATACGTCGTGGGAGCGAGAGCAGCCCCCCAGATGATAGTGAGAGTAGGTTGAAGCGTGAGCGACCGCGGCGGATGAGAGTCGAGCGAGTCGGTTGTGAGAACGCCGCGGCAAAAGAGCAAGTGGCCTCCGAATGACTGTTCTCTAGACTACTCTAACTAGCGTTGGGAAAACCCACCCGCCCGGGAACTGCATGCTACAGCCCCGCATGTTGGGTGGAAAACCAAGGCACCTAAATATACACTTGACGGGGCGAGGCCACAACAGATCCCAACGTACACTTGGTGTTCTTGTTCTGGGATGACCTCCTTTCTCCGGAAAAATCATTTTCCCCGTCACCTTCGGCTCCTTGGAAAATCCCCATTTCCTTCATCAATCCGGTCAGGGGCAAAGAGAACAGTCCATTCACATGTTACGCCTAGAGGACTCGTAGAGTCATGTCGAGGGGCGTCGGCAAATCTTGGCGTCGGCCCCAGAGATGGATCGAAGAGGCCAGCCCCCAAATAGTAGGTAGTGACGTTCATGTGAATGGACTGAGAGCAGAGCCTGAAAACGATAATCAAAAGAGTGAGTAGTAGTTTGAAACGAGCGATACGTACGAGTCTCTCGATCGTGTCGACATGCCATGGGTAGCATAACAAGCACGCGCTTGTGATTGAACGGCCAACGTCGATACACTAGGCCAAGCAACTGAGAACGAGAGAGGCGAGCTTGCATTCGTACAAGACTCCTGCGCGCGAGTGGTAATAGACCCGGTCGAATGAGTTGTCGAGTGACGGAATTCCGGGCCATCGCCTGAAGCACAGCCGTGTACGTACGAGCCTCTTGGCACTAGTCCTTGCATCATGATGGTTACCGCTGCACACACCGTGACATGGACCTGCTCTTTGCGGCGTTGCGGTTGGTCGCAACGAATACGTCGTGGGAGCGAGAGCAGCCCCCCAGATGATAGTGAGAGTAGGTTGAAGCGTGAGCGACCGCGGCGGATGAGAGTCGAGCGAGTCGGTTGTGAGAACGCCGCGGCAAAAGAGCAAGTGGCCTCCGAATGACTGTTCTCTAGACTACTCTAACTAGCGTTGGGAAAACCCACCCGCCCGGGAACTGCATGCTACAGCCCCGCATGTTGGGTGGAAAACCAAGGCACCTAAATATACACTTGACGGGGCGAGGCCACAACAGATCCCAACGTACACTTGGTGTTCTTGTTCTGGGATGACCTCCTTTCTCCGGAAAAATCATTTTCCCCGTCACCTTCGGCTCCTTGGAAAATCCCCATTTCCTTCATCAATCCGGTCAGGGGCAAAGAGAACAGTCCATTCACATGTTACGCCTAGAGGACTCGTAGAGTCATGTCGAGGGGCGTCGGCAAATCTTGGCGTCGGCCCCAGAGATGGATCGAAGAGGCCAGCCCCCAAATAGTAGGTAGTGACGTTCATGTGAATGGACTGAGAGCAGAGCCTGAAAACGATAATCAAAAGAGTGAGTAGTAGTTTGAAACGAGCGATACGTACGAGTCTCTCGATCGTGTCGACATGCCATGGGTAGCATAACAAGCACGCGCTTGTGATTGAACGGCCAACGTCGATACACTAGGCCAAGCAACTGAGAACGAGAGAGGCGAGCTTGCATTCGTACAAGACTCCTGCGCGCGAGTGGTAATAGACCCGGTCGAATGAGTTGTCGAGTGACGGAATTCCGGGCCATCGCCTGAAGCACAGCCGTGTACGTACGAGCCTCTTGGCACTAGTCCTTGCATCATGATGGTTACCGCTGCACACACCGTGACATGGACCTGCTCTTTGCGGCGTTGCGGTTGGTCGCAACGAATACGTCGTGGGAGCGAGAGCAGCCCCCCAGATGATAGTGAGAGTAGGTTGAAGCGTGAGCGACCGCGGCGGATGAGAGTCGAGCGAGTCGGTTGTGAGAACGCCGCGGCAAAAGAGCAAGTGGCCTCCGAATGACTGTTCTCTAGACTACTCTAACTAGCGTTGGGAAAACCCACCCGCCCGGGAACTGCATGCTACAGCCCCGCATGTTGGGTGGAAAACCAAGGCACCTAAATATACACTTGACGGGGCGAGGCCACAACAGATCCCAACGTACACTTGGTGTTCTTGTTCTGGGATGACCTCCTTTCTCCGGAAAAATCATTTTCCCCGTCACCTTCGGCTCCTTGGAAAATCCCCATTTCCTTCATCAATCCGGTCAGGGGCAAAGAGAACAGTCCATTCACATGTTACGCCTAGAGGACTCGTAGAGTCATGTCGAGGGGCGTCGGCAAATCTTGGCGTCGGCCCCAGAGATGGATCGAAGAGGCCAGCCCCCAAATAGTAGGTAGTGACGTTCATGTGAATGGACTGAGAGCAGAGCCTGAAAACGATAATCAAAAGAGTGAGTAGTAGTTTGAAACGAGCGATACGTACGAGTCTCTCGATCGTGTCGACATGCCATGGGTAGCATAACAAGCACGCGCTTGTGATTGAACGGCCAACGTCGATACACTAGGCCAAGCAACTGAGAACGAGAGAGGCGAGCTTGCATTCGTACAAGACTCCTGCGCGCGAGTGGTAATAGACCCGGTCGAATGAGTTGTCGAGTGACGGAATTCCGGGCCATCGCCTGAAGCACAGCCGTGTACGTACGAGCCTCTTGGCACTAGTCCTTGCATCATGATGGTTACCGCTGCACACACCGTGACATGGACCTGCTCTTTGCGGCGTTGCGGTTGGTCGCAACGAATACGTCGTGGGAGCGAGAGCAGCCCCCCAGATGATAGTGAGAGTAGGTTGAAGCGTGAGCGACCGCGGCGGATGAGAGTCGAGCGAGTCGGTTGTGAGAACGCCGCGGCAAAAGAGCAAGTGGCCTCCGAATGACTGTTCTCTAGACTACTCTAACTAGCGTTGGGAAAACCCACCCGCCCGGGAACTGCATGCTACAGCCCCGCATGTTGGGTGGAAAACCAAGGCACCTAAATATACACTTGACGGGGCGAGGCCACAACAGATCCCAACGTACACTTGGTGTTCTTGTTCTGGGATGACCTCCTTTCTCCGGAAAAATCATTTTCCCCGTCACCTTCGGCTCCTTGGAAAATCCCCATTTCCTTCATCAATCCGGTCAGGGGCAAAGAGAACAGTCCATTCACATGTTACGCCTAGAGGACTCGTAGAGTCATGTCGAGGGGCGTCGGCAAATCTTGGCGTCGGCCCCAGAGATGGATCGAAGAGGCCAGCCCCAAATAGTAGGTAGTGACGTTCATGTGAATGGACTGAGAGCAGAGCCTGAAAACGATAATCAAAAGAGTGAGTAGTAGTTTGAAACGAGCGATACGTACGAGTCTCTCGATCGTGTCGACATGCCATGGGTAGCATAACAAGCACGCGCTTGTGATTGAACGGCCAACGTCGATACACTAGGCCAAGCAACTGAGAACGAGAGAGGCGAGCTTGCATTCGTACAAGACTCCTGCGCGCGAGTGGTAATAGACCCGGTCGAATGAGTTGTCGAGTGACGGAATTCCGGGCCATCGCCTGAAGCACAGCCGTGTACGTACGAGCCTCTTGGCACTAGTCCTTGCATCATGATGGTTACCGCTGCACACACCGTGACATGGACCTGCTCTTTGCGGCGTTGCGGTTGGTCGCAACGAATACGTCGTGGGAGCGAGAGCAGCCCCCCAGATGATAGTGAGAGTAGGTTGAAGCGTGAGCGACCGCGGCGGATGAGAGTCGAGCGAGTCGGTTGTGAGAACGCCGCGGCAAAAGAGCAAGTGGCCTCCGAATGACTGTTCTCTAGACTACTCTAACTAGCGTTGGGAAAACCCACCCGCCCGGGAACTGCATGCTACAGCCCCGCATGTTGGGTGGAAAACCAAGGCACCTAAATATACACTTGACGGGGCGAGGCCACAACAGATCCCAACGTACACTTGGTGTTCTTGTTCTGGGATGACCTCCTTTCTCCGGAAAAATCATTTTCCCCGTCACCTTCGGCTCCTTGGAAAATCCCCATTTCCTTCATCAATCCGGTCAGGGGCAAAGAGAACAGTCCATTCACATGTTACGCCTAGAGGACTCGTAGAGTCATGTCGAGGGGCGTCGGCAAATCTTGGCGTCGGCCCCAGAGATGGATCGAAGAGGCCAGCCCCCAAATAGTAGGTAGTGACGTTCATGTGAATGGACTGAGAGCAGAGCCTGAAAACGATAATCAAAAGAGTGAGTAGTAGTTTGAAACGAGCGATACGTACGAGTCTCTCGATCGTGTCGACATGCCATGGGTAGCATAACAAGCACGCGCTTGTGATTGAACGGCCAACGTCGATACACTAGGCCAAGCAACTGAGAACGAGAGAGGCGAGCTTGCATTCGTACAAGACTCCTGCGCGCGAGTGGTAATAGACCCGGTCGAATGAGTTGTCGAGTGACGGAATTCCGGGCCATCGCCTGAAGCACAGCCGTGTACGTACGAGCCTCTTGGCACTAGTCCTTGCATCATGATGGTTACCGCTGCACACACCGTGACATGGACCTGCTCTTTGCGGCGTTGCGGTTGGTCGCAACGAATACGTCGTGGGAGCGAGAGCAGCCCCCCAGATGATAGTGAGAGTAGGTTGAAGCGTGAGCGACCGCGGCGGATGAGAGTCGAGCGAGTCGGTTGTGAGAACGCCGCGGCAAAAGAGCAAGTGGCCTCCGAATGACTGTTCTCTAGACTACTCTAACTAGCGTTGGGAAAACCCACCCGCCCGGGAACTGCATGCTACAGCCCCGCATGTTGGGTGGAAAACCAAGGCACCTAAATATACACTTGACGGGGCGAGGCCACAACAGATCCCAACGTACACTTGGTGTTCTTGTTCTGGGATGACCTCCTTTCTCCGGAAAAATCATTTTCCCCGTCACCTTCGGCTCCTTGGAAAATCCCCATTTCCTTCATCAATCCGGTCAGGGGCAAAGAGAACAGTCCATTCACATGTTACGCCTAGAGGACTCGTAGAGTCATGTCGAGGGGCGTCGGCAAATCTTGGCGTCGGCCCCAGAGATGGATCGAAGAGGCCAGCCCCCAAATAGTAGGTAGTGACGTTCATGTGAATGGACTGAGAGCAGAGCCTGAAAACGATAATCAAAAGAGTGAGTAGTAGTTTGAAACGAGCGATACGTACGAGTCTCTCGATCGTGTCGACATGCCATGGGTAGCATAACAAGCACGCGCTTGTGATTGAACGGCCAACGTCGATACACTAGGCCAAGCAACTGAGAACGAGAGAGGCGAGCTTGCATTCGTACAAGACTCCTGCGCGCGAGTGGTAATAGACCCGGTCGAATGAGTTGTCGAGTGACGGAATTCCGGGCCATCGCCTGAAGCACAGCCGTGTACGTACGAGCCTCTTGGCACTAGTCCTTGCATCATGATGGTTACCGCTGCACACACCGTGACATGGACCTGCTCTTTGCGGCGTTGCGGTTGGTCGCAACGAATACGTCGTGGGAGCGAGAGCAGCCCCCCAGATGATAGTGAGAGTAGGTTGAAGCGTGAGCGACCGCGGCGGATGAGAGTCGAGCGAGTCGGTTGTGAGAACGCCGCGGCAAAAGAGCAAGTGGCCTCCGAATGACTGTTCTCTAGACTACTCTAACTAGCGTTGGGAAAACCCACCCGCCCGGGAACTGCATGCTACAGCCCCGCATGTTGGGTGGAAAACCAAGGCACCTAAATATACACTTGACGGGGCGAGGCCACAACAGATCCCAACGTACACTTGGTGTTCTTGTTCTGGGATGACCTCCTTTCTCCGGAAAAATCATTTTCCCCGTCACCTTCGGCTCCTTGGAAAATCCCCATTTCCTTCATCAATCCGGTCAGGGGCAAAGAGAACAGTCCATTCACATGTTACGCCTAGAGGACTCGTAGAGTCATGTCGAGGGGCGTCGGCAAATCTTGGCGTCGGCCCCAGAGATGGATCGAAGAGGCCAGCCCCCAAATAGTAGGTAGTGACGTTCATGTGAATGGACTGAGAGCAGAGCCTGAAAACGATAATCAAAAGAGTGAGTAGTAGTTTGAAACGAGCGATACGTACGAGTCTCTCGATCGTGTCGACATGCCATGGGTAGCATAACAAGCACGCGCTTGTGATTGAACGGCCAACGTCGATACACTAGGCCAAGCAACTGAGAACGAGAGAGGCGAGCTTGCATTCGTACAAGACTCCTGCGCGCGAGTGGTAATAGACCCGGTCGAATGAGTTGTCGAGTGACGGAATTCCGGGCCATCGCCTGAAGCACAGCCGTGTACGTACGAGCCTCTTGGCACTAGTCCTTGCATCATGATGGTTACCGCTGCACACACCGTGACATGGACCTGCTCTTTGCGGCGTTGCGGTTGGTCGCAACGAATACGTCGTGGGAGCGAGAGCAGCCCCCCAGATGATAGTGAGAGTAGGTTGAAGCGTGAGCGACCGCGGCGGATGAGAGTCGAGCGAGTCGGTTGTGAGAACGCCGCGGCAAAAGAGCAAGTGGCCTCCGAATGACTGTTCTCTAGACTACTCTAACTAGCGTTGGGAAAACCCACCCGCCCGGGAACTGCATGCTACAGCCCCGCATGTTGGGTGGAAAACCAAGGCACCTAAATATACACTTGACGGGGCGAGGCCACAACAGATCCCAACGTACACTTGGTGTTCTTGTTCTGGGATGACCTCCTTTCTCCGGAAAAATCATTTTCCCCGTCACCTTCGGCTCCTTGGAAAATCCCCATTTCCTTCATCAATCCGGTCAGGGGCAAAGAGAACAGTCCATTCACATGTTACGCCTAGAGGACTCGTAGAGTCATGTCGAGGGGCGTCGGCAAATCTTGGCGTCGGCCCCAGAGATGGATCGAAGAGGCCAGCCCCCAAATAGTAGGTAGTGACGTTCATGTGAATGGACTGAGAGCAGAGCCTGAAAACGATAATCAAAAGAGTGAGTAGTAGTTTGAAACGAGCGATACGTACGAGTCTCTCGATCGTGTCGACATGCCATGGGTAGCATAACAAGCACGCGCTTGTGATTGAACGGCCAACGTCGATACACTAGGCCAAGCAACTGAGAACGAGAGAGGCGAGCTTGCATTCGTACAAGACTCCTGCGCGCGAGTGGTAATAGACCCGGTCGAATGAGTTGTCGAGTGACGGAATTCCGGGCCATCGCCTGAAGCACAGCCGTGTACGTACGAGCCTCTTGGCACTAGTCCTTGCATCATGATGGTTACCGCTGCACACACCGTGACATGGACCTGCTCTTTGCGGCGTTGCGGTTGGTCGCAACGAATACGTCGTGGGAGCGAGAGCAGCCCCCCAGATGATAGTGAGAGTAGGTTGAAGCGTGAGCGACCGCGGCGGATGAGAGTCGAGCGAGTCGGTTGTGAGAACGCCGCGGCAAAAGAGCAAGTGGCCTCCGAATGACTGTTCTCTAGACTACTCTAACTAGCGTTGGGAAAACCCACCCGCCCGGGAACTGCATGCTACAGCCCCGCATGTTGGGTGGAAAACCAAGGCACCTAAATATACACTTGACGGGGCGAGGCCACAACAGATCCCAACGTACACTTGGTGTTCTTGTTCTGGGATGACCTCCTTTCTCCGGAAAAATCATTTTCCCCGTCACCTTCGGCTCCTTGGAAAATCCCCATTTCCTTCATCAATCCGGTCAGGGGCAAAGAGAACAGTCCATTCACATGTTACGCCTAGAGGACTCGTAGAGTCATGTCGAGGGGCGTCGGCAAATCTTGGCGTCGGCCCCAGAGATGGATCGAAGAGGCCAGCCCCAAATAGTAGGTAGTGACGTTCATGTGAATGGACTGAGAGCAGAGCCTGAAAACGATAATCAAAAGAGTGAGTAGTAGTTTGAAACGAGCGATACGTACGAGTCTCTCGATCGTGTCGACATGCCATGGGTAGCATAACAAGCACGCGCTTGTGATTGAACGGCCAACGTCGATACACTAGGCCAAGCAACTGAGAACGAGAGAGGCGAGCTTGCATTCGTACAAGACTCCTGCGCGCGAGTGGTAATAGACCCGGTCGAATGAGTTGTCGAGTGACGGAATTCCGGGCCATCGCCTGAAGCACAGCCGTGTACGTACGAGCCTCTTGGCACTAGTCCTTGCATCATGATGGTTACCGCTGCACACACCGTGACATGGACCTGCTCTTTGCGGCGTTGCGGTTGGTCGCAACGAATACGTCGTGGGAGCGAGAGCAGCCCCCCAGATGATAGTGAGAGTAGGTTGAAGCGTGAGCGACCGCGGCGGATGAGAGTCGAGCGAGTCGGTTGTGAGAACGCCGCGGCAAAAGAGCAAGTGGCCTCCGAATGACTGTTCTCTAGACTACTCTAACTAGCGTTGGGAAAACCCACCCGCCCGGGAACTGCATGCTACAGCCCCGCATGTTGGGTGGAAAACCAAGGCACCTAAATATACACTTGACGGGGCGAGGCCACAACAGATCCCAACGTACACTTGGTGTTCTTGTTCTGGGATGACCTCCTTTCTCCGGAAAAATCATTTTCCCCGTCACCTTCGGCTCCTTGGAAAATCCCCATTTCCTTCATCAATCCGGTCAGGGGCAAAGAGAACAGTCCATTCACATGTTACGCCTAGAGGACTCGTAGAGTCATGTCGAGGGCGTCGGCAAATCTTGGCGTCGGCCCCAGAGATGGATCGAAGAGGCCAGCCCCAAATAGTAGGTAGTGACGTTCATGTGAATGGACTGAGAGCAGAGCCTGAAAACGATAATCAAAAGAGTGAGTAGTAGTTTGAAACGAGCGATACGTACGAGTCTCTCGATCGTGTCGACATGCCATGGGTAGCATAACAAGCACGCGCTTGTGATTGAACGGCCAACGTCGATACACTAGGCCAAGCAACTGAGAACGAGAGAGGCGAGCTTGCATTCGTACAAGACTCCTGCGCGCGAGTGGTAATAGACCCGGTCGAATGAGTTGTCGAGTGACGGAATTCCGGGCCATCGCCTGAAGCACAGCCGTGTACGTACGAGCCTCTTGGCACTAGTCCTTGCATCATGATGGTTACCGCTGCACACACCGTGACATGGACCTGCTCTTTGCGGCGTTGCGGTTGGTCGCAACGAATACGTCGTGGGAGCGAGAGCAGCCCCCCAGATGATAGTGAGAGTAGGTTGAAGCGTGAGCGACCGCGGCGGATGAGAGTCGAGCGAGTCGGTTGTGAGAACGCCGCGGCAAAAGAGCAAGTGGCCTCCGAATGACTGTTCTCTAGACTACTCTAACTAGCGTTGGGAAAACCCACCCGCCCGGGAACTGCATGCTACAGCCCCGCATGTTGGGTGGAAAACCAAGGCACCTAAATATACACTTGACGGGGCGAGGCCACAACAGATCCCAACGTACACTTGGTGTTCTTGTTCTGGGATGACCTCCTTTCTCCGGAAAAATCATTTTCCCCGTCACCTTCGGCTCCTTGGAAAATCCCCATTTCCTTCATCAATCCGGTCAGGGGCAAAGAGAACAGTCCATTCACATGTTACGCCTAGAGGACTCGTAGAGTCATGTCGAGGGCGTCGGCAAATCTTGGCGTCGGCCCCAGAGATGGATCGAAGAGGCCAGCCCCAAATAGTAGGTAGTGACGTTCATGTGAATGGACTGAGAGCAGAGCCTGAAAACGATAATCAAAAGAGTGAGTAGTAGTTTGAAACGAGCGATACGTACGAGTCTCTCGATCGTGTCGACATGCCATGGGTAGCATAACAAGCACGCGCTTGTGATTGAACGGCCAACGTCGATACACTAGGCCAAGCAACTGAGAACGAGAGAGGCGAGCTTGCATTCGTACAAGACTCCTGCGCGCGAGTGGTAATAGACCCGGTCGAATGAGTTGTCGAGTGACGGAATTCCGGGCCATCGCCTGAAGCACAGCCGTGTACGTACGAGCCTCTTGGCACTAGTCCTTGCATCATGATGGTTACCGCTGCACACACCGTGACATGGACCTGCTCTTTGCGGCGTTGCGGTTGGTCGCAACGAATACGTCGTGGGAGCGAGAGCAGCCCCCCAGATGATAGTGAGAGTAGGTTGAAGCGTGAGCGACCGCGGCGGATGAGAGTCGAGCGAGTCGGTTGTGAGAACGCCGCGGCAAAAGAGCAAGTGGCCTCCGAATGACTGTTCTCTAGACTACTCTAACTAGCGTTGGGAAAACCCACCCGCCCGGGAACTGCATGCTACAGCCCCGCATGTTGGGTGGAAAACCAAGGCACCTAAATATACACTTGACGGGGCGAGGCCACAACAGATCCCAACGTACACTTGGTGTTCTTGTTCTGGGATGACCTCCTTTCTCCGGAAAAATCATTTTCCCCGTCACCTTCGGCTCCTTGGAAAATCCCCATTTCCTTCATCAATCCGGTCAGGGGCAAAGAGAACAGTCCATTCACATGTTACGCCTAGAGGACTCGTAGAGTCATGTCGAGGGCGTCGGCAAATCTTGGCGTCGGCCCCAGAGATGGATCGAAGAGGCCAGCCCCAAATAGTAGGTAGTGACGTTCATGTGAATGGACTGAGAGCAGAGCCTGAAAACGATAATCAAAAGAGTGAGTAGTAGTTTGAAACGAGCGATACGTACGAGTCTCTCGATCGTGTCGACATGCCATGGGTAGCATAACAAGCACGCGCTTGTGATTGAACGGCCAACGTCGATACACTAGGCCAAGCAACTGAGAACGAGAGAGGCGAGCTTGCATTCGTACAAGACTCCTGCGCGCGAGTGGTAATAGACCCGGTCGAATGAGTTGTCGAGTGACGGAATTCCGGGCCATCGCCTGAAGCACAGCCGTGTACGTACGAGCCTCTTGGCACTAGTCCTTGCATCATGATGGTTACCGCTGCACACACCGTGACATGGACCTGCTCTTTGCGGCGTTGCGGTTGGTCGCAACGAATACGTCGTGGGAGCGAGAGCAGCCCCCCAGATGATAGTGAGAGTAGGTTGAAGCGTGAGCGACCGCGGCGGATGAGAGTCGAGCGAGTCGGTTGTGAGAACGCCGCGGCAAAAGAGCAAGTGGCCTCCGAATGACTGTTCTCTAGACTACTCTAACTAGCGTTGGGAAAACCCACCCGCCCGGGAACTGCATGCTACAGCCCCGCATGTTGGGTGGAAAACCAAGGCACCTAAATATACACTTGACGGGGCGAGGCCACAACAGATCCCAACGTACACTTGGTGTTCTTGTTCTGGGATGACCTCCTTTCTCCGGAAAAATCATTTTCCCCGTCACCTTCGGCTCCTTGGAAAATCCCCATTTCCTTCATCAATCCGGTCAGGGGCAAAGAGAACAGTCCATTCACATGTTACGCCTAGAGGACTCGTAGAGTCATGTCGAGGGGCGTCGGCAAATCTTGGCGTCGGCCCCAGAGATGGATCGAAGAGGCCAGCCCCCAAATAGTAGGTAGTGACGTTCATGTGAATGGACTGAGAGCAGAGCCTGAAAACGATAATCAAAAGAGTGAGTAGTAGTTTGAAACGAGCGATACGTACGAGTCTCTCGATCGTGTCGACATGCCATGGGTAGCATAACAAGCACGCGCTTGTGATTGAACGGCCAACGTCGATACACTAGGCCAAGCAACTGAGAACGAGAGAGGCGAGCTTGCATTCGTACAAGACTCCTGCGCGCGAGTGGTAATAGACCCGGTCGAATGAGTTGTCGAGTGACGGAATTCCGGGCCATCGCCTGAAGCACAGCCGTGTACGTACGAGCCTCTTGGCACTAGTCCTTGCATCATGATGGTTACCGCTGCACACACCGTGACATGGACCTGCTCTTTGCGGCGTTGCGGTTGGTCGCAACGAATACGTCGTGGGAGCGAGAGCAGCCCCCCAGATGATAGTGAGAGTAGGTTGAAGCGTGAGCGACCGCGGCGGATGAGAGTCGAGCGAGTCGGTTGTGAGAACGCCGCGGCAAAAGAGCAAGTGGCCTCCGAATGACTGTTCTCTAGACTACTCTAACTAGCGTTGGGAAAACCCACCCGCCCGGGAACTGCATGCTACAGCCCCGCATGTTGGGTGGAAAACCAAGGCACCTAAATATACACTTGACGGGGCGAGGCCACAACAGATCCCAACGTACACTTGGTGTTCTTGTTCTGGGATGACCTCCTTTCTCCGGAAAAATCATTTTCCCCGTCACCTTCGGCTCCTTGGAAAATCCCCATTTCCTTCATCAATCCGGTCAGGGGCAAAGAGAACAGTCCATTCACATGTTACGCCTAGAGGACTCGTAGAGTCATGTCGAGGGGCGTCGGCAAATCTTGGCGTCGGCCCCAGAGATGGATCGAAGAGGCCAGCCCCCAAATAGTAGGTAGTGACGTTCATGTGAATGGACTGAGAGCAGAGCCTGAAAACGATAATCAAAAGAGTGAGTAGTAGTTTGAAACGAGCGATACGTACGAGTCTCTCGATCGTGTCGACATGCCATGGGTAGCATAACAAGCACGCGCTTGTGATTGAACGGCCAACGTCGATACACTAGGCCAAGCAACTGAGAACGAGAGAGGCGAGCTTGCATTCGTACAAGACTCCTGCGCGCGAGTGGTAATAGACCCGGTCGAATGAGTTGTCGAGTGACGGAATTCCGGGCCATCGCCTGAAGCACAGCCGTGTACGTACGAGCCTCTTGGCACTAGTCCTTGCATCATGATGGTTACCGCTGCACACACCGTGACATGGACCTGCTCTTTGCGGCGTTGCGGTTGGTCGCAACGAATACGTCGTGGGAGCGAGAGCAGCCCCCCAGATGATAGTGAGAGTAGGTTGAAGCGTGAGCGACCGCGGCGGATGAGAGTCGAGCGAGTCGGTTGTGAGAACGCCGCGGCAAAAGAGCAAGTGGCCTCCGAATGACTGTTCTCTAGACTACTCTAACTAGCGTTGGGAAAACCCACCCGCCCGGGAACTGCATGCTACAGCCCCGCATGTTGGGTGGAAAACCAAGGCACCTAAATATACACTTGACGGGGCGAGGCCACAACAGATCCCAACGTACACTTGGTGTTCTTGTTCTGGGATGACCTCCTTTCTCCGGAAAAATCATTTTCCCCGTCACCTTCGGCTCCTTGGAAAATCCCCATTTCCTTCATCAATCCGGTCAGGGGCAAAGAGAACAGTCCATTCACATGTTACGCCTAGAGGACTCGTAGAGTCATGTCGAGGGGCGTCGGCAAATCTTGGCGTCGGCCCCAGAGATGGATCGAAGAGGCCAGCCCCAAATAGTAGGTAGTGACGTTCATGTGAATGGACTGAGAGCAGAGCCTGAAAACGATAATCAAAAGAGTGAGTAGTAGTTTGAAACGAGCGATACGTACGAGTCTCTCGATCGTGTCGACATGCCATGGGTAGCATAACAAGCACGCGCTTGTGATTGAACGGCCAACGTCGATACACTAGGCCAAGCAACTGAGAACGAGAGAGGCGAGCTTGCATTCGTACAAGACTCCTGCGCGCGAGTGGTAATAGACCCGGTCGAATGAGTTGTCGAGTGACGGAATTCCGGGCCATCGCCTGAAGCACAGCCGTGTACGTACGAGCCTCTTGGCACTAGTCCTTGCATCATGATGGTTACCGCTGCACACACCGTGACATGGACCTGCTCTTTGCGGCGTTGCGGTTGGTCGCAACGAATACGTCGTGGGAGCGAGAGCAGCCCCCCAGATGATAGTGAGAGTAGGTTGAAGCGTGAGCGACCGCGGCGGATGAGAGTCGAGCGAGTCGGTTGTGAGAACGCCGCGGCAAAAGAGCAAGTGGCCTCCGAATGACTGTTCTCTAGACTACTCTAACTAGCGTTGGGAAAACCCACCCGCCCGGGAACTGCATGCTACAGCCCCGCATGTTGGGTGGAAAACCAAGGCACCTAAATATACACTTGACGGGGCGAGGCCACAACAGATCCCAACGTACACTTGGTGTTCTTGTTCTGGGATGACCTCCTTTCTCCGGAAAAATCATTTTCCCCGTCACCTTCGGCTCCTTGGAAAATCCCCATTTCCTTCATCAATCCGGTCAGGGGCAAAGAGAACAGTCCATTCACATGTTACGCCTAGAGGACTCGTAGAGTCATGTCGAGGGCGTCGGCAAATCTTGGCGTCGGCCCCAGAGATGGATCGAAGAGGCCAGCCCCAAATAGTAGGTAGTGACGTTCATGTGAATGGACTGAGAGCAGAGCCTGAAAACGATAATCAAAAGAGTGAGTAGTAGTTTGAAACGAGCGATACGTACGAGTCTCTCGATCGTGTCGACATGCCATGGGTAGCATAACAAGCACGCGCTTGTGATTGAACGGCCAACGTCGATACACTAGGCCAAGCAACTGAGAACGAGAGAGGCGAGCTTGCATTCGTACAAGACTCCTGCGCGCGAGTGGTAATAGACCCGGTCGAATGAGTTGTCGAGTGACGGAATTCCGGGCCATCGCCTGAAGCACAGCCGTGTACGTACGAGCCTCTTGGCACTAGTCCTTGCATCATGATGGTTACCGCTGCACACACCGTGACATGGACCTGCTCTTTGCGGCGTTGCGGTTGGTCGCAACGAATACGTCGTGGGAGCGAGAGCAGCCCCCCAGATGATAGTGAGAGTAGGTTGAAGCGTGAGCGACCGCGGCGGATGAGAGTCGAGCGAGTCGGTTGTGAGAACGCCGCGGCAAAAGAGCAAGTGGCCTCCGAATGACTGTTCTCTAGACTACTCTAACTAGCGTTGGGAAAACCCACCCGCCCGGGAACTGCATGCTACAGCCCCGCATGTTGGGTGGAAAACCAAGGCACCTAAATATACACTTGACGGGGCGAGGCCACAACAGATCCCAACGTACACTTGGTGTTCTTGTTCTGGGATGACCTCCTTTCTCCGGAAAAATCATTTTCCCCGTCACCTTCGGCTCCTTGGAAAATCCCCATTTCCTTCATCAATCCGGTCAGGGGCAAAGAGAACAGTCCATTCACATGTTACGCCTAGAGGACTCGTAGAGTCATGTCGAGGGCGTCGGCAAATCTTGGCGTCGGCCCCAGAGATGGATCGAAGAGGCCAGCCCCCAAATAGTAGGTAGTGACGTTCATGTGAATGGACTGAGAGCAGAGCCTGAAAACGATAATCAAAAGAGTGAGTAGTAGTTTGAAACGAGCGATACGTACGAGTCTCTCGATCGTGTCGACATGCCATGGGTAGCATAACAAGCACGCGCTTGTGATTGAACGGCCAACGTCGATACACTAGGCCAAGCAACTGAGAACGAGAGAGGCGAGCTTGCATTCGTACAAGACTCCTGCGCGCGAGTGGTAATAGACCCGGTCGAATGAGTTGTCGAGTGACGGAATTCCGGGCCATCGCCTGAAGCACAGCCGTGTACGTACGAGCCTCTTGGCACTAGTCCTTGCATCATGATGGTTACCGCTGCACACACCGTGACATGGACCTGCTCTTTGCGGCGTTGCGGTTGGTCGCAACGAATACGTCGTGGGAGCGAGAGCAGCCCCCCAGATGATAGTGAGAGTAGGTTGAAGCGTGAGCGACCGCGGCGGATGAGAGTCGAGCGAGTCGGTTGTGAGAACGCCGCGGCAAAAGAGCAAGTGGCCTCCGAATGACTGTTCTCTAGACTACTCTAACTAGCGTTGGGAAAACCCACCCGCCCGGGAACTGCATGCTACAGCCCCGCATGTTGGGTGGAAAACCAAGGCACCTAAATATACACTTGACGGGGCGAGGCCACAACAGATCCCAACGTACACTTGGTGTTCTTGTTCTGGGATGACCTCCTTTCTCCGGAAAAATCATTTTCCCCGTCACCTTCGGCTCCTTGGAAAATCCCCATTTCCTTCATCAATCCGGTCAGGGGCAAAGAGAACAGTCCATTCACATGTTACGCCTAGAGGACTCGTAGAGTCATGTCGAGGGGCGTCGGCAAATCTTGGCGTCGGCCCCAGAGATGGATCGAAGAGGCCAGCCCCCAAATAGTAGGTAGTGACGTTCATGTGAATGGACTGAGAGCAGAGCCTGAAAACGATAATCAAAAGAGTGAGTAGTAGTTTGAAACGAGCGATACGTACGAGTCTCTCGATCGTGTCGACATGCCATGGGTAGCATAACAAGCACGCGCTTGTGATTGAACGGCCAACGTCGATACACTAGGCCAAGCAACTGAGAACGAGAGAGGCGAGCTTGCATTCGTACAAGACTCCTGCGCGCGAGTGGTAATAGACCCGGTCGAATGAGTTGTCGAGTGACGGAATTCCGGGCCATCGCCTGAAGCACAGCCGTGTACGTACGAGCCTCTTGGCACTAGTCCTTGCATCATGATGGTTACCGCTGCACACACCGTGACATGGACCTGCTCTTTGCGGCGTTGCGGTTGGTCGCAACGAATACGTCGTGGGAGCGAGAGCAGCCCCCCAGATGATAGTGAGAGTAGGTTGAAGCGTGAGCGACCGCGGCGGATGAGAGTCGAGCGAGTCGGTTGTGAGAACGCCGCGGCAAAAGAGCAAGTGGCCTCCGAATGACTGTTCTCTAGACTACTCTAACTAGCGTTGGGAAAACCCACCCGCCCGGGAACTGCATGCTACAGCCCCGCATGTTGGGTGGAAAACCAAGGCACCTAAATATACACTTGACGGGGCGAGGCCACAACAGATCCCAACGTACACTTGGTGTTCTTGTTCTGGGATGACCTCCTTTCTCCGGAAAAATCATTTTCCCCGTCACCTTCGGCTCCTTGGAAAATCCCCATTTCCTTCATCAATCCGGTCAGGGGCAAAGAGAACAGTCCATTCACATGTTACGCCTAGAGGACTCGTAGAGTCATGTCGAGGGGCGTCGGCAAATCTTGGCGTCGGCCCCAGAGATGGATCGAAGAGGCCAGCCCCCAAATAGTAGGTAGTGACGTTCATGTGAATGGACTGAGAGCAGAGCCTGAAAACGATAATCAAAAGAGTGAGTAGTAGTTTGAAACGAGCGATACGTACGAGTCTCTCGATCGTGTCGACATGCCATGGGTAGCATAACAAGCACGCGCTTGTGATTGAACGGCCAACGTCGATACACTAGGCCAAGCAACTGAGAACGAGAGAGGCGAGCTTGCATTCGTACAAGACTCCTGCGCGCGAGTGGTAATAGACCCGGTCGAATGAGTTGTCGAGTGACGGAATTCCGGGCCATCGCCTGAAGCACAGCCGTGTACGTACGAGCCTCTTGGCACTAGTCCTTGCATCATGATGGTTACCGCTGCACACACCGTGACATGGACCTGCTCTTTGCGGCGTTGCGGTTGGTCGCAACGAATACGTCGTGGGAGCGAGAGCAGCCCCCCAGATGATAGTGAGAGTAGGTTGAAGCGTGAGCGACCGCGGCGGATGAGAGTCGAGCGAGTCGGTTGTGAGAACGCCGCGGCAAAAGAGCAAGTGGCCTCCGAATGACTGTTCTCTAGACTACTCTAACTAGCGTTGGGAAAACCCACCCGCCCGGGAACTGCATGCTACAGCCCCGCATGTTGGGTGGAAAACCAAGGCACCTAAATATACACTTGACGGGGCGAGGCCACAACAGATCCCAACGTACACTTGGTGTTCTTGTTCTGGGATGACCTCCTTTCTCCGGAAAAATCATTTTCCCCGTCACCTTCGGCTCCTTGGAAAATCCCCATTTCCTTCATCAATCCGGTCAGGGGCAAAGAGAACAGTCCATTCACATGTTACGCCTAGAGGACTCGTAGAGTCATGTCGAGGGGCGTCGGCAAATCTTGGCGTCGGCCCCAGAGATGGATCGAAGAGGCCAGCCCCAAATAGTAGGTAGTGACGTTCATGTGAATGGACTGAGAGCAGAGCCTGAAAACGATAATCAAAAGAGTGAGTAGTAGTTTGAAACGAGCGATACGTACGAGTCTCTCGATCGTGTCGACATGCCATGGGTAGCATAACAAGCACGCGCTTGTGATTGAACGGCCAACGTCGATACACTAGGCCAAGCAACTGAGAACGAGAGAGGCGAGCTTGCATTCGTACAAGACTCCTGCGCGCGAGTGGTAATAGACCCGGTCGAATGAGTTGTCGAGTGACGGAATTCCGGGCCATCGCCTGAAGCACAGCCGTGTACGTACGAGCCTCTTGGCACTAGTCCTTGCATCATGATGGTTACCGCTGCACACACCGTGACATGGACCTGCTCTTTGCGGCGTTGCGGTTGGTCGCAACGAATACGTCGTGGGAGCGAGAGCAGCCCCCCAGATGATAGTGAGAGTAGGTTGAAGCGTGAGCGACCGCGGCGGATGAGAGTCGAGCGAGTCGGTTGTGAGAACGCCGCGGCAAAAGAGCAAGTGGCCTCCGAATGACTGTTCTCTAGACTACTCTAACTAGCGTTGGGAAAACCCACCCGCCCGGGAACTGCATGCTACAGCCCCGCATGTTGGGTGGAAAACCAAGGCACCTAAATATACACTTGACGGAGCGAGGCCACAACAGATCCCAACGTACACTTGGTGTTCTTGTTCTGGGATGACCTCCTTTCTCCGGAAAAATCATTTTCCCCGTCACCTTCGGCTCCTTGGAAAATCCCCATTTCCTTCATCAATCCGGTCAGGGGCAAAGAGAACAGTCCATTCACATGTTACGCCTAGAGGACTCGTAGAGTCATGTCGAGGGGCGTCGGCAAATCTTGGCGTCGGCCCCAGAGATGGATCGAAGAGGCCAGCCCCAAATAGTAGGTAGTGACGTTCATGTGAATGGACTGAGAGCAGAGCCTGAAAACGATAATCAAAAGAGTGAGTAGTAGTTTGAAACGAGCGATACGTACGAGTCTCTCGATCGTGTCGACATGCCATGGGTAGCATAACAAGCACGCGCTTGTGATTGAACGGCCAACGTCGATACACTAGGCCAAGCAACTGAGAACGAGAGAGGCGAGCTTGCATTCGTACAAGACTCCTGCGCGCGAGTGGTAATAGACCCGGTCGAATGAGTTGTCGAGTGACGGAATTCCGGGCCATCGCCTGAAGCACAGCCGTGTACGTACGAGCCTCTTGGCACTAGTCCTTGCATCATGATGGTTACCGCTGCACACACCGTGACATGGACCTGCTCTTTGCGGCGTTGCGGTTGGTCGCAACGAATACGTCGTGGGAGCGAGAGCAGCCCCCCAGATGATAGTGAGAGTAGGTTGAAGCGTGAGCGACCGCGGCGGATGAGAGTCGAGCGAGTCGGTTGTGAGAACGCCGCGGCAAAAGAGCAAGTGGCCTCCGAATGACTGTTCTCTAGACTACTCTAACTAGCGTTGGGAAAACCCACCCGCCCGGGAACTGCATGCTACAGCCCCGCATGTTGGGTGGAAAACCAAGGCACCTAAATATACACTTGACGGGGCGAGGCCACAACAGATCCCAACGTACACTTGGTGTTCTTGTTCTGGGATGACCTCCTTTCTCCGGAAAAATCATTTTCCCCGTCACCTTCGGCTCCTTGGAAAATCCCCATTTCCTTCATCAATCCGGTCAGGGGCAAAGAGAACAGTCCATTCACATGTTACGCCTAGAGGACTCGTAGAGTCATGTCGAGGGGCGTCGGCAAATCTTGGCGTCGGCCCCAGAGATGGATCGAAGAGGCCAGCCCCCAAATAGTAGGTAGTGACGTTCATGTGAATGGACTGAGAGCAGAGCCTGAAAACGATAATCAAAAGAGTGAGTAGTAGTTTGAAACGAGCGATACGTACGAGTCTCTCGATCGTGTCGACATGCCATGGGTAGCATAACAAGCACGCGCTTGTGATTGAACGGCCAACGTCGATACACTAGGCCAAGCAACTGAGAACGAGAGAGGCGAGCTTGCATTCGTACAAGACTCCTGCGCGCGAGTGGTAATAGACCCGGTCGAATGAGTTGTCGAGTGACGGAATTCCGGGCCATCGCCTGAAGCACAGCCGTGTACGTACGAGCCTCTTGGCACTAGTCCTTGCATCATGATGGTTACCGCTGCACACACCGTGACATGGACCTGCTCTTTGCGGCGTTGCGGTTGGTCGCAACGAATACGTCGTGGGAGCGAGAGCAGCCCCCCAGATGATAGTGAGAGTAGGTTGAAGCGTGAGCGACCGCGGCGGATGAGAGTCGAGCGAGTCGGTTGTGAGAACGCCGCGGCAAAAGAGCAAGTGGCCTCCGAATGACTGTTCTCTAGACTACTCTAACTAGCGTTGGGAAAACCCACCCGCCCGGGAACTGCATGCTACAGCCCCGCATGTTGGGTGGAAAACCAAGGCACCTAAATATACACTTGACGGGGCGAGGCCACAACAGATCCCAACGTACACTTGGTGTTCTTGTTCTGGGATGACCTCCTTTCTCCGGAAAAATCATTTTCCCCGTCACCTTCGGCTCCTTGGAAAATCCCCATTTCCTTCATCAATCCGGTCAGGGGCAAAGAGAACAGTCCATTCACATGTTACGCCTAGAGGACTCGTAGAGTCATGTCGAGGGGCGTCGGCAAATCTTGGCGTCGGCCCCAGAGATGGATCGAAGAGGCCAGCCCCAAATAGTAGGTAGTGACGTTCATGTGAATGGACTGAGAGCAGAGCCTGAAAACGATAATCAAAAGAGTGAGTAGTAGTTTGAAACGAGCGATACGTACGAGTCTCTCGATCGTGTCGACATGCCATGGGTAGCATAACAAGCACGCGCTTGTGATTGAACGGCCAACGTCGATACACTAGGCCAAGCAACTGAGAACGAGAGAGGCGAGCTTGCATTCGTACAAGACTCCTGCGCGCGAGTGGTAATAGACCCGGTCGAATGAGTTGTCGAGTGACGGAATTCCGGGCCATCGCCTGAAGCACAGCCGTGTACGTACGAGCCTCTTGGCACTAGTCCTTGCATCATGATGGTTACCGCTGCACACACCGTGACATGGACCTGCTCTTTGCGGCGTTGCGGTTGGTCGCAACGAATACGTCGTGGGAGCGAGAGCAGCCCCCCAGATGATAGTGAGAGTAGGTTGAAGCGTGAGCGACCGCGGCGGATGAGAGTCGAGCGAGTCGGTTGTGAGAACGCCGCGGCAAAAGAGCAAGTGGCCTCCGAATGACTGTTCTCTAGACTACTCTAACTAGCGTTGGGAAAACCCACCCGCCCGGGAACTGCATGCTACAGCCCCGCATGTTGGGTGGAAAACCAAGGCACCTAAATATACACTTGACGGAGCGAGGCCACAACAGATCCCAACGTACACTTGGTGTTCTTGTTCTGGGATGACCTCCTTTCTCCGGAAAAATCATTTTCCCCGTCACCTTCGGCTCCTTGGAAAATCCCCATTTCCTTCATCAATCCGGTCAGGGGCAAAGAGAACAGTCCATTCACATGTTACGCCTAGAGGACTCGTAGAGTCATGTCGAGGGGCGTCGGCAAATCTTGGCGTCGGCCCCAGAGATGGATCGAAGAGGCCAGCCCCCAAATAGTAGGTAGTGACGTTCATGTGAATGGACTGAGAGCAGAGCCTGAAAACGATAATCAAAAGAGTGAGTAGTAGTTTGAAACGAGCGATACGTACGAGTCTCTCGATCGTGTCGACATGCCATGGGTAGCATAACAAGCACGCGCTTGTGATTGAACGGCCAACGTCGATACACTAGGCCAAGCAACTGAGAACGAGAGAGGCGAGCTTGCATTCGTACAAGACTCCTGCGCGCGAGTGGTAATAGACCCGGTCGAATGAGTTGTCGAGTGACGGAATTCCGGGCCATCGCCTGAAGCACAGCCGTGTACGTACGAGCCTCTTGGCACTAGTCCTTGCATCATGATGGTTACCGCTGCACACACCGTGACATGGACCTGCTCTTTGCGGCGTTGCGGTTGGTCGCAACGAATACGTCGTGGGAGCGAGAGCAGCCCCCCAGATGATAGTGAGAGTAGGTTGAAGCGTGAGCGACCGCGGCGGATGAGAGTCGAGCGAGTCGGTTGTGAGAACGCCGCGGCAAAAGAGCAAGTGGCCTCCGAATGACTGTTCTCTAGACTACTCTAACTAGCGTTGGGAAAACCCACCCGCCCGGGAACTGCATGCTACAGCCCCGCATGTTGGGTGGAAAACCAAGGCACCTAAATATACACTTGACGGGGCGAGGCCACAACAGATCCCAACGTACACTTGGTGTTCTTGTTCTGGGATGACCTCCTTTCTCCGGAAAAATCATTTTCCCCGTCACCTTCGGCTCCTTGGAAAATCCCCAATACCTACCTAGAAATTCAGAATGGCCGATTGCGTTCCTGCACTATTTGGTGGTCGTAGAGGTTGAAATAACATCGAAGGAACGAACGATAAGCAACAAGCAAATCCAGGTTGGAGTGCACTATCCTAGGGTGACTCGAACTTCTTTTTGAGTTATCTCTATGGAAAACACGAGCTCGGGCTTCCAAAAAAATTGGCATTGAACGCTGGTGTAGACGCGAGCCCTTGTGGTTCCTTTACATGACCTAGAGTTGAGCTTCCTTTTCTTGAATGGTTTGAACTTCTGACCCCCCACGAATCTCGAACGGAGCACTGCTCCGGTAGCAGGCTCGTCAACAATTGCGCACGTGGCAAACTCAATTTACGTTTACTTCACTCATGATGCGCTACGTCTTTCCAAAAGCAACCTCCTTTACCGTCCAGTAGCACCACCTTTTCGGTGATTCTTCAAAGGATGCTGTACAAGCTCTTGCGTGGCGATCCTGTCAAAGCCCTTGTGAAAACTGCCCGAAGAGAAACACGCTGAATAAATAACTCAATAGAACCGTTTAATTCTGGTGCCGAGTCAACGTAATGGCTGCCTGCTGGTACTGCTGGTAGTGGCTGTTGCAGTAGTTGCACGTGCGTTCGTACGCCTGCTTCCGGCACCCTTGAACGATGCAGCGTTTGCCTAGAAAAACATCGCAAATTAGCACATTTTGGATAGAATGACACAGTACAGTTTGCTTACCACCACCGTGGGCCCAGCACAAGCCGTTGGAGATAGCGATCTTATCGCAGTCCCCCGTTTTACACTTTGTACCGCCGCCATGAGACCAACAGTAGCCACGAGACTTGGCTCGGTTAGAGCAACCCGGAGACTTGCACTCCATCGATCCGCCTGTGAAAGAATCGACTAGTTAGCTAACGCCGAAGGAACGAGAATAGAATGAGACGTACCATGCTTCCAACAGCGACCAAAGTGTTTGGCTCGACTGCTGCAACCTTCCGCAGTGCATCGTTTCCCGCCCTAAAGAGACAGCAAAGTCAGACATGAACCTACAGAATTGAAGAACAATACAGCAAACGTACTCCATGGCGAACGCAGAGTCCGTGGTCGACCACGTAGTGGGTGCAGCCGCCGTATCTGCACGTTCGGCTTGCTGGTCGGGCTGTTCGAGGACTGGGCGTTCTAATTGGGCGAGTTCTAGCGCCTACAAGACCTGGAGGCGTCAAGTCCCCCGATACAACAGCGTACGGGCTCGAAGGCGCTGGGAGACTCGGCATAACGAAGCCACTGCGTTTGCTGTAGTATGTGGCATTCGGTCGAGCTGTAAGAAACAACAGGGAAAAGGTGCCGTTAGACGATAAGAAGACTTGATCACCTTAGAGATCACGTACGTACCCATAAAGGCAGCAGAATACGTCGGAGTCTCGGAGTATTGAGGAGTAAACACGAACGTGTTCTCCTGGTATCGCTGCTGCTGTGGACTGGTGCTTCTCAGCACGTCCGAGATGGCCGGGAGCATCGGAGCTCGAGGGGGAAGCAGAGGCGGCAGGTCCACGAAACCCGGTTGGGTGGTCACGAGTTCCGGTTCGGGTTTAACGTAGACGGCATCTCTCTGTGGGTGAGACCGTAGCAGGTCGGTGAGAACGATGGTGTTCTCGGGCGGCGTCCATGGTTGCATCGTACTTGATGGTCGGGGTCTTCCTGAAGCTGGAGATGCGACGTCGCTCTCCCGAATGGAGTGATTTTCGAAAGTGCAAGTTGACGTGACCCGGCGTGAATGAGGCAGCTAGGACGGCGGCATAAAGGAGCGACGTCCGCTTCGTCCCGTCGTCCCGAGACGAATTGCTTGAGGTCGTTCTAGCCAATCTGGAATGCCGACGCCACCTGGATGTGCAGTGCCGGGCTGGGTGAAGTGGTTTAGCGGAGCCGGGTCTAGGAAAGAAAGGATCCTTTGTACGTGGCGACCACCGTGACCACCAGCGCGTTGACTCAGCGAGCATTGCACACGAAATCATGTGTGTCGGCCGCACGTCCATACGGTCGAATGGCTCCTCTCAAACAGCTTGTCCGGCGTAGCGACGGCCGGCAGATGATCGTCATGTCATCATCGACCGGCCGGTGACTCTGTAGGATGGCGCGCAGGAAGACTGCGAGGCTGCAGCTGGACGGCACCACGGATAGCAAAGCTAGAGAGCTCAACTGCAGTGAAGTCACTTCACTGAAGTGCAGGGTCGAAACGACCACCCGATCGTGCGGCGTGGTACGGACTTCTGCCGGCTCAACAACCGGGTCAACGTGACGTGCTCTCTACCAGTTCTTGCTTGGTGCATGGTACGTCTCCCACTCTGGTCGGAGCTGTCAGCAGTCGAACTTCGGTGCTCGAAGACGTCAAGGACGCATCGTGACTTCGCAGCTTCGAGGCGCTTTCCAGGTCTCCGGCTGGGTGACGTGGTGACGCGTGATTGACCCTCGACCACAGAATTCAAATCCTTCCTGCAATCCAGTCACGCGGGTGCCGCATGGACGACCAGCTGAGGGATGCCAATGCTGGTGATCACTGTGACGAGCGTCAAAGCCTCCGGAATTAAATGAACTCCGACCCTTTCAAGATCCGTCAAGCGAACGGCTCTTCCCAACCGTCCGCACGGGGCAGATCTTCAGCGTTAGATAGCTAGAGACCTTGGACCATGGAGGGATATCTCTGGAAACGGGGCCGTAAAGTGCCCAGCATGTACGTTGTCTGCACTGGAATGCACGATCACTTCATTACTGACTCAATATCATCTAGGAAGCGGCACTACGCTGTGCTTAAAGGCACCATGTTGTCGTTCTACGTCACGCAGGACGAGGCTCAACGCTCTGGAGCTGTACCGAAACGCGTTCTGGAGCTCATCGACCTCCGCATTACGCCCGGGAATCCGTCGACAGACACGCCGCACCCGCCACCTCTGGTACTCAAGTACTTGGACGTGGACGGAGGTGGCACTTTACACTGTCGCGCGGACTCGAGAGAGACGCAGCACGTTTGGATCGAGGCGTTCCAGCACGCGCTGAAAGAACCGGATCGATTGGCTCAGGAGGAGATCGCAGAGGCGCAGGAAGAGCTACTGAAGGACTCGCAACGCCACACTCGCGCGATCCAACAAGCCACCGAAGCAGTGGAAAAGGCTGGTCGACAGCACCGGGAACAAGCCAAATCCGAGGCGGCGCTGCAGCAGAATCGATCCATTGCGGTGGAGCTAAACACGCAGCTGGAGACGGCTAAAACGCTGCAAGGAGAATCGCTACAGAAGCTCCAGGCGCTGCAGAACGTTATGGAGGAGGCGAGACAGCGCGTGCACGCATCGTCTTTAGGCTCGGAAGACTCGACGTTCGACCAGGCCATGGAGACCGTGGAGAGACTGGCAGCTAAAGTGTAAGTAGCAGCTAGTGCTGAAGCTACACACGGGCGGAACGTGGAGCTGCTGCAGCTTCAGACTCAAGCGAACTCCAACGAGCAGCAGGAGCTGGTCGAACGCGTGCAAAAGTGCGCGGCGGAGAGTAAAATCCTGCGTCAAGTGGCTGCGAAGAGCCTTGAAGACGCTCAACGAGCCAAACATCGGACCAAAAGACTGGCGTCGTGGGGAGATGAAGCGAGTTCTGGAGCTGACGCTGCTCACACGAGGCCGTCGCAACTGGATCCGTTAGTGGAAGGCTATTTACTGTGTCAACATCCAATGCGGACGACGATGCATCGCCGCTACTACGTTCTAATTGGCAACACGTTGTACTGGTACGCGGATCAAGACGCGTTCGTGACGAAAATGGACGCTCCAAGTGGCGTTTTACACGTCGCGGAGGTGGCGGAATGGGACGGGAAAGTCAAACCCACGTCCCCCATTCGACGCCTTGTAGATCCCTTCAGCAGCAGTGCAAAACCTCATTCGAATGAACAGTATCCACACCCGTTTGCAGTGCTGACAGTCGAAGGGAAGACGCTGCGTTGCAGTGCTCCACTCAAGAAAAGCCAGGAAGATTGGGTCGCAGCTCTGCACGTGGGTCTTACGATGCCTCCGCTGTCTCCGCATCGAGCTCGAGCTGCGAAATCCCGTCGAGACTCGTTCGACTTGTTGGCATCCACGCCGTCTCCTAAGCGACAAAATACTGAAGAAGCAAAGAAAGAGGAGACAACGGAAGCTCAAAAACCGGTGGGAACCGAAGCAGAATTGACGTCGGAAGTGGTGGTGGAAGGCTATTTGGTCGGGAAAAGTTCTCTTGAAGATACGATGAAGAAGAAGTACTGCGTGCTCCGAGCGTTAACGCTCTACGTCTTCGCCACGCATCAAGAGGCAGTGACTATGGCTGCCCCTCAACGTCGCCTCACGATACGAAGCTCCACGTTCCACGTCTGTGGCGTGTCGAACTGGGACGGCCACGCCACTTTGATGCACTACGACCACGGCTTCCTACTGCAGACCAGCGAGCACCAGAGTATCTACTGCAGCGCCCCCAGTCTCCAGGAGAAGAACCGCTGGCTCAACGGCGTTCAACAAGCGCTACTACGGTACCAACACGACGCGAAACGAGGCGCAAGACTGTTCGATCAACCTGCAGACGACGACGAAGAGAAAACGGGGCTAAGTGAACGCCAACTCTCCTACGACTGTCAGCGATGCTTGGGGAAGCGATTCAAAACGCCCAAGGGGATTCGGACACTGATAATGAATCGGAAACGCGTGAAGAATCGTCGGGGGAGGATTCTTCGCTTCGACAACGTTCAGGTCCGGACTATATCGACGGCAGTCCCGAGAGTTCTCCGATGCGGAGAAACGAGGGGGAAAACGCCTTCCCGTTCAATACAGTGGACGCCAAAGACTCGGATCCGGCACAGAGTTCGCCTTCGTTCCTGAGCTTCTCGACTTGTTTCTTCCGTTGTATCCCAATGAGCTCAACGGATTCGAAAGGGAAAAATGTCATTGCTCCGCTTGGGATCCCTGGATACCCTTCTACTGCAGCAGCTTGTAACGCGATGTACACCTGTGACTACTACCAAGACGACGGATACCGTGGTCTGATTAAGTGAAGTTAAGAAGATCACAATTGACGGCTGTATCGCGTTGAAATTCACCAGTCCTTGACAAGTACGCATCGTGGCTTCGCAGCTTCGGCGTTTTCCAGATCTCCGTCTGGGTGACGTGGTGACGCGTGATTGCCCCTCGACCACAGAATTCAAATCCGAGGCGGCACTGCAGCAGAATCGATCCATTACGGTGGAGCTAAACACGCAGCTGGAGACGGCTAAAACGCTGCAAGGAGAAGCACTACAGAAGCTCCAGGCGCTGCAGAACGTTATGGAGGAGGCGAGACAGCGCGTGCACGCATCGTCTTTAGGCTCGGAAGACTCGACGTTCGACCAGGCCATGAAGACCGTGGAGCGACTGGCAGCTAAAGTGTAAGTAGCAGCTAGTGCTGAAGCTACACACGGGCGGAACGTGGAGCTGCTGCAGCTTCAGACTCAAGCGAACTCCAACGAGCAGCAGGAGCTGGTCGAACGCGTGCAAAAGTGCGCGGCGGAGAGTAAAATCCTGCGTCAAGTGGCTGCGAAGAGCCTTGAAGACGCTCAACGAGCCAAACATCGGACCAAAAGACTGGCGTCGTGGGGAGATGAAGCGAGTTCTGGAGCTGACGCTGCTCACACGAGGCCGTCGCAACTGCGTCTGTAAGTGTCGATGATAGTACAGTTGATTGAGAAGTCATCCAGGAAATCATTGCACGCGGTACACAATGTGCGGCAATGGTCAAAGCCTGCCCACATGACGGTCATGATGACCAACATTATAAAAGTACTTCGTAGCAAAAACTGTAGTGTAGAACTTTAAATTAATAGAGGTAAAAGCTGGCATTTAGTTTTAGTGCTTCAAAATGATATGTTCCGAGCCCGCGGCCGATCCAAAAATGCACTCACACGACGAGAAATCTGCCAGCTTAAAAAAGCTGTCACCCTCCTTTCTTTGCGGAGGACGTTCGTAGGTGAACCAATCTCGTTGCCTCGGAAATCGACGACGACATGTTCTTTAGCTGCAAGCGCAGCATATTTCCCACCTTTCGCGAATCGAGACATATGCTCGCCAATCTTAACACCATTCACAAGCAATTCGATTCCCCACCGAAGACTTCCATTCAAATAGAAGTCAATCTCTCCAGCGATACGCTGGCTGCGTTGGCCGGGTGACGCAGGAAACGTTCTCGACAGTTCTGGGCATATATAACACGTACTCATCGTATGAAGCGCAAGAGCAGCCATGAACTGATGCTGGAAAACCGCTTCTTTCGGAAAGTCGTATTTGAGGGCCACAGACTGTTTTAGCATAGAAGCAGACATACTTCCGATCGCCTTCCGAACCAGGTCATCCAATGATGTAGGATTTTCGAATCCACGACCAGGAAACAGCCACTTGCAATAGTATCTCTCTGCCAAGGGAGACGTAAACTTCACACGGCTCTTGGCATCGTCAAACACAATACCGGCCTTCTTTAACCTTGTGAAGCATTGTTCTTCATCGTGAGTCAACTTCGACACCACTGGCCGACAGGCGGGATCATTGACCAAACACATCGCAAGAAACGTTTGATGATTGGGATCGCTTGGTGTTCTGTGATCGCTTCCAAAGCAACGAGCCATTTGTTCCACAAACTCCCCTGACATGTAATACTCCAGCAAATGGTGCTCCTCTACTAGCGTCTTCTTCAGAAAATGCGTGTGAATTGTGTTCATGGAAACGCGCAATGAACCAACGTGCCCATTGCACCCACGTACGATCACCTCCATAAAAGTCGGAAATCGCAAGCGCGCCGGCAATCCATTCTCCATCTCCAAAAGTTCACGCGCCTCCTCATCACTGACCAAGAAGTCATCTCTTGTAAACTTGCGTGGAAGACTCTTGAAGGCAACAGGGCTATTTTCAGCATCTGTTTCGAGTAAATGCGTTGCAGATATGATGAATCGAACATGGTTCGGTATCCAGTTAGCAGCACCCTTGATAAGCCCAGTCCAAAACGCCACATCGTGGTACTGTCGTTGGCAGTCATCCAGCATAAAGATGCACCGCTTGTCCTCGGGCACGGAACACTTTTTTGCACGAATATCGATCCCATGGTTCAAGAGAATGGTCGTAGCATCTGCTGTGGTGCTATCGAACGCAATAGGCACATAGCGAAAGCCGGGGTACTGAGAAGCGAAAAGCGCTAACAGCGAAGTTTTCCCAGATCCCGCTGGAGATGAAAAGAGCACGAACAAATAGTCCATGACTGCGCCGAACACATCCGACACCAGTAAATTGCGTGAAAGGTGTGGCATCTCCACATTGAGTCCTTCAGCGATAGGCCGGAGCGGCGGACAAAATATCTTGGTACAATTGACTGGAACCCCCACCAGCACGTGAACCTTCTTCTTCGTCGGAGCACCTCCAAACAAGTCACCAATTCCTTCTGCTGGGTCGATTTCCTCGTTCAGCAGCTTTCTCACTTGCTCAGGAATAGCTCCACTTCGCATACTAATGACATCAGGGTCATCCGACCGCAACCACGCGCCGTCCTTCGGCTTCGTCAGGAAGAGCTTCAGCAGGTAGGGTCGTCCCTCGTACCGCAGCGCAGCCGCAATCGCTTCCTTCAAACTCCATACTTGCTCACCGTCGTCAATCTCCACGCCAAATACGCTTCCAGCCTCCCCAAGAAGAGCGCATATCAGTTTGAGCTTGACCATCTCTGTTCTTGGCGGCGGGTTCGACAATGAGGGAAAAGGGGAGAAAAGCGCTATCGTACCTAAACGGAAACGGAGATGCATCACTGGTTCTTTATCGAGCCAGATAGTGAATTCAAGTGAATTGAAGCCCATGGTCGGCCCGTTTGGCCCCGGCGGTTCAACCAACAGTGCTGGTAGTGACGTTTATTAATAGTTCAGCAGTCTACTATTAGGGTCTACTATTAGGGTCATTGAGCTCATAGCAAAACGCACTGTCCTACATGCCGCCCTCTCCACGTAGATGGCTAAACTCTCCCATGTCTCCGGCACCAACAGGGGGACTGACGCTACAAGTGATCGAGCAGTTATCAGCCCAGGCAACGCAGCACCTAGCTCTTCAGCAGGACAGGAATACCAAGGTTGTTGGATGGGCTGCCACAACAGGAACGATACTATCTAGGACGCGCTAGAGGCAAGCAATTCGACAAGCAGATGCAGTATCTTCGATCCTGCACCATCTACATAGGATTTTGGCGCAGAATTTGCCGCAGCGCAATGACCAAAAGGTGGCGACGACATCGCTGCAGCCTTTGTTACCCTTTTCCAGGGTTGCTATGCTGGACGAGGTACGGAGAGGTTACCTGTTGATCGAGTTACGTGCGCATTGCCACTGTTTGCCTCGAATGTGACGCTAGTTGTGACTGTGTTGGCTCAAGTGGTACCTATTTCTACAGAGCAGCTAGGATCAATGCGATCCGGCACAGCGGAGTGTGCTGGTGGCGCGTTTTGAGGCAATGCACCGCAGCCTGCATTGCACGGCTTGTACGTTGCTGCTTTCCAGACTGAAAGACTCTGTTATTAACGATGTTGCAGAGGTAGCACGAACCCACTGGAATATTTCGAGGTGAAGCCGCTGCTCCGGCGCGACGAGAGCTACAAGACCAGCGCGTTACTGATGGGAATGAGCAGCGCCTTTGGGCTTTACGCCACGACTACAGTACAATGTTGCCATTTTACCGAGTTAAAAGCACTTCACATTCGAGAGATCGCCGTGCAAAAGTTGTACTACGAGTTGCAGCATGCTGGTTAGCTGAATGTACATGTAAGCTTGCGTGAAAAAAAAAAACTGTGTGATACTCGATACTTGATACGAATAACCATGTGCATTTGTACTCACACAGAACAACAAAAGACTTGTGCGCTTTGCTGAGCTACTGCTGCTCGATTGTTGTTCTGCGCCTCACCGAACGACGTTTGCTTCGCCACAGCCCTCAAACAGGAACACTTGCACACCTTGACTACAGCGTGCTCGGTACGGAGAATAGCTCCACAAGTGTCATTTTCCTGCCGCGTAGCCCAGAAAGTCTCCTTGACTCTTGAGGAAAATGATGATCATTAACATCGGGAATGGGTCGAAGACGGAGTTGCGCTTCGTCATATTCTTCTTCGAATTCTTCTTCTTGCATGTCGACATCATCGGCGTTGAAGGGTGGCGGTGGCTCAAACATTCGAGTAAACACTTCGCACCAATGCGATAGAACATCTGTTGAGGGTCCTGTTTGCTGGGGCAATATTGCATTAGCTTGTAGCGCATCAGCATTGTTCGAGTGTGAATTGTCAGCACACTGCTCCAGCGCAAAGTCCAACGCCCGATAGTGCGATTCTACGCGTCGTGCACGAGGCTCTGCCGCGGTAGATGTGCGCCGAGTACGTGGCCGGCTTTGGGTCGATTGTGAATGACTTTGTCTAACCTGTAGGGAGGTGGGGGTATCAATCGGAAGGCAAGTCGATTCAGGAGAAAGACCAGAGTCAACCTGCTGGTGCAATGCGTAGTCTGCGGCGATAGGTAGTAGAGGTTCGCCGGGATTATCCAGTGGTCTACGAGCTGCCACAAATTGCCTGCCATCGTCTTTGAATGGACGCTCATCGGCTTTAACGATTCGACCCGCGAATTTGTTGCCTTCGCTATCTTCCTCAAAGATTTCTTCGCCGTCGTATTCAATACGTTTGGTCGTTTCAGCCGCTCGTTGATCACGTTCTCGGACAACTTGACTAACAATCGCAGCCCTGTTCGTTTTCTCAGCCTTTAGGCAGTTGCGAGTCGGGGTGTGGATCCGACCAAGAGCACTAAAACTTCGCTCACACGTTGCGGTATTGGCAGCAATTGCGAGAACAGCAAGGGCAAGGTTGGGCAGGTTAGGACCAGCTGACTTACCTTTGGCATAGGTCCAGAACGCCTGAGCCGTCGGAAACTCATCGTATCTAATACGATCGCGCTCTCCAGAATACAATGAACCACAACACCACTGGAAAAGGTCGTGACGGAGCGTGCCAGGATACTTGTCAGAAAAAAACGTTTGAAGTAAAACACGCCAGAGGTGCAAATTGAATCGATCGATGAAATATTTCGGTTCGGGAGGGATTTCGCCTCTTCAACGTATCCAGGATGCAAAAATACAGCTAAAAGGAACAGCGGTTGTTCACAATCAAGCCATCGCTCTTCTACCAGAGGAATCAATTCGGCAGCGTGAGGACTAGCGACAAAGCTATCGAAGATATCGCGATAACTCATGACAACATCGACCAACGTATTTTCATCTCGCTGCAAGGTGTAGGAAGCGTTGCATAGAGGGTGAATCGTATGTTCAGCTTCCGCTAAGGTATTCCAGAACGTTTCTCCAAGAAACACCTTCACGTGTGATGGCAGCATCATACTGATATCGCGTTGCGAGCTGCTTTAACCCAGTTTGACACGAAGAAGCGAAGCAAAACACGACTGAATAGAGTTCCACCGCGTGTAGCAAAGCGTAAGAAAGGCTAAAGGCTTCACAAGTTGGTATGTGTCCATGATGACCTTGTTAGCCCGTGGGAGCCATTTCGATGACGATGGCATTCACAGCTGCACAAGCTTGGTTAGCAACAGCTCGAAAACCCGTTCGCGTAAGAATGGCTTTAACCAAATTGTTAATGTCATGAGCAAAACATTTACCAAAGTAAATGGAGGGCCAGCGAAGAGCCAACACCCGACGTGCACGCGCGCATTGGCCGGCGTCATCAGTTATACACGAGCCAATATTCCACCCTTTCCTGATCAAAGCTTTAATCAGTGCTTCCAGTTGTTAAGCTACTGCAAGTGCATGATGATCAGAGCCAACGTTGTGTAGTCCTTCCACGAGCGCAAGACCGAAAAGAGTGGAGATGAGCCCCAAGTAAGTGTGTTCTTGCAATATTTTGCCACACGTCACTTAGCAAGTTGACTCTTCCTCCTGTGTCTTCCTGACACCTGCGCAGCTCTGCACTTTTCTTTTCCACACATTCATCTGCGTACTCGTCCAGCATCCGCCCTCCCAGAACACGACGTGAAGGAATATATGCCAAACAACCCGGGTTCAGAAAGCAAAGAAGCCGTTTAGTTGTTGCATGTTCCACGAAAGAATCAGGTAATGCCATACACACTTGAAACTCCAGTAGAAGTCGCTCGAATTTGCAGCGTTGATCAGGAGTATAGTGTCGGGTTTCTTCGTTTGGGATTCCGTTTGAACCATTTCCCGCAGATGAACTTTCAGGTGACGGTAGATTAGCAAAGCCCAAATCGCGACGAGTGGCTGCGGGTGACTGCCACCCAGGGGTTCCGAAAATAATATTTTTCAGAAGGTGTTGACAAACAGCAAAATAAAGTAGGGCAGTGCGCACAGCACCAGAAGCCAATAAATTATTTTCTAGGAAGGGATGGAGCAATAAATTAGGGCGCTAAAAATGCAAGCAGGTCTCCTCATAGACAAAGGATCACTCCAGCTCGTCGCACAAGGCGACGCATGGATCGCCTTGAAATACCCTGCATACTTTCTCTAAGAATACGTCGATGGCGCTTGGAGCCACCCTTGCTGAGCCCTTTGCCACCTCCGCCACGTCCAAACAAAAAGTAGCTTAGTATAGCTTAGTATTACCCACCACATATCACTCACCTGCGGTAAGAATGAACTCAACTACTTCGTAGGTCAGCGAGTCGAGGCACCCCGTTGCGTTGTGCGGAAAATCAATGAATGATGCCTACAACACATGAGTTGATAATGATCCATGCACGCGCTCTAAGCTACCTATTGGTATATTCTTTGAGGTCTCGGCCTTGGCTACACTCTCACTACCTGGTCTATTATGTGAGGTCTCGGCCGTTTGCACTTGCCATTACATCTTCGCCATTATTTTCTTCGTGCTGAACACTGCAGCTCAAAAAGCAGGTGTTGTCCTACACTTGAATATAATTTCCATTGTAGCACAATATTCACGCCTAGAATCTTTCATGCTTCACAAATCGACAGCTTCAGTACACGTTAACGAGAACCCAAAGACAGCAAATTCTGCTGCTAAAAAATCATATTTTCGACTGCACTCGCAAACGTAGAAAGTCAATGAGTCGTTACATAAAAAAGTGCTGAACAAAGAACCAGTTTCATCAATTCTATTTATCTACCAAGCTGCAAAGCTGGTTGGACTTAGTGTTGCTTTCCATGCGATGACATCCACTATCACATGAATCCATGTTCCTCAGACGATCGCGTTGCTCGCGTTCGTGGAGATACGTGACTTTCAGCTCGCTAATAAGTTTACTATGCAATGCGTCCAGCATTTCTTCAACGATATCATGATGGAAGGCACAATTGCAATTTCGCTGAGTATCATAGTCTTAACTGCACGACGAAGTATAGTTTTTTTCCAACGAGGCTTCTGCCGTAAACGTGGGGCTGCCGCAAAACTCACTGCTGTTCGGTCGTGTAGGTGTAGTTGTCGGAGCTAGCGTTGTATTGCTACAATCGCAGATCACATCCGGCTGCTTGCTTGGTCCTTCAGGATATCGCCCGCGATAAATGCGATTAGCTACACGACATTTAGCTGCGTGAGCTAACCTCTGGAGCTTGGTTTGTTTGGCCGCTTCCGTTCGTTCATATGCCCGCCACAGATTTGCAAACTTTCTTTTCAAGCTACGTACGTCCCGGTGGAGATGACCCAGCTTTTCATGCACCCGGACATGGTCCATCTTCGCGTGCGCATTGAATCTCGTTGCAACAGCTTCCCATTCAGGCTCTCTGATAGGACAAATGCGGTCAACTTCCGCCACCAGTCGTAGCTGTTCGCTCATGCTGTAGTTACGCGAACCCTATTTTTTTGGCACCTTTACCAATATTGTTAGCTTCCGCTCTGAGCAATTATCGTTGCGTAAAACACGTGAACCTTACCGGATGTCCATGTCCTGCGTGGGTCGGTCCCAGTTGAGAAATGGTCCACCAGCGTGTTGCTGCCAGAACCTCGGTTCTACGGGCCAGATTTCGGGCCCGGAACGTGCATCGTACGCATCCCACCTCCTGCTGACTCTCTTGGGTTCATCCTCGGATTCCTCCAAAACGGAAAAGGGCTTAAATCACTAAAGACGGTAACATTAGTTTGCTGTACATTTCCGAGCCAATTTACCCCATGGAAATTATCGATGGTACGCTTGGCGTGGACGTAGGAAAACGCACAATGCGAGATTCGACTACACCATTGAACCCGAGTCAAAATGATACGGCTGTTATGCATAGTAATATTTTCTGGCTCAGAAATTTTCAGAGGTGATAGAAGCACCGACACACCAGCAAGATCTAATATCGAGTAACAACGATATTCTATTCAGCAACAAACCATTGCAAAAGAAGCATACATACTACTTAAACCGAGCTACCTATGCTCTTATCTCACGTCAAAGTCAAACTTGTTAGTCTGACCGTAGCTTGGCATTGAACATCCCGGAAAAGATCAAGATTGGAGAAAGAATAGATGTCCACAATGGCGCCAGCAGGAGGTAGGCCATTATCCTCAGAGTCGACGTTCCACACCGTTGCGGTAAAAAGCATAGCGTCAATAGTTCGTGCATTGGCTTGGTACGGATCTCGAAATACCTGCATGCACACATGGTGATCAAACATAGTCTCAGAGTATTATAAAGCCTTCAAATTACCTTCAGCGACTCGTCAAGCGGCTCCGGTGAACCAGCATCGACGAAGTGCAGTCGAGCGAATCTCAACTGCCGATGTTGGTGGTCTGACACCCACAACAGCTTCGGTGAACCAGCATCGACGAAGTGCAGTCGAGCGAATCTCAACTGCCGATGTTGGTGGTCTGACACCCACAACAGCTTCATGCGAATAGTGATCGTGTCGCGCTGTTCTGAGCTATTCTTCAGGATTGCTTGTAGGTCTGGGTAACCACAAACACACACACACATAATTAGACTAGCCGTTTGGCGCTATTCGGAGGGCACAGGTTCAATTCCTTACCTTCCTTACCTTCCACAGCAGACACAACCCGGCCCGCATTGCCATTTTGGACTGCCAGAAGCTGACGCATGCGCTGGTACGGCGTCAAGCGAGTCGTGCTGCTAGCAGCGGGATTGTTGCTGAAGTTTTGGGTGGTCGGGGTGGGGATGCTCTGCGATTCTTCTTGGGGCACTTCAACTTGTCCTTTAGATCTTCGGCGCTCCTTGCCCGCCATTGTGCAAATGCAATTATGATGCCAAGACGTAGATCTTAAGCTATGCCATCGGGAGGCAACCAAATCCGTTTGATGCGCATATTGAAGTGGTTGCGCTGACTAGCGGCATGTCGCCTTGACGGGTGCTTCGGATACGTAGCTATCCTGACGCGTCTCCCGATCGGGCGCCCGATCAAACGCCTCACTGTTCGGCGGTGCGTCGGCCACCCACACTAGAAAGTGAGCGTGTAGTGTGCCACCTCCTTGGGTCTCAACCATCCCGAAGTACGCCTTGACGTCCCGAAAAAGCCCATCAAACGGCCTGTTCTTCATGAGCTTGAGCGGGACGCCAAGTACATGCTCGATGAATGCATCGATATTGCGCAGGAAAAACCGCGCTGACGCAACGTCGTTCCGCATACTAGCACTGTGCATCGCCGAGCGACCCGGCCGCTCGGCTAACGCGGCGTCAAACAGTGTGTCGACCGACGTGATACCGCAGTACTGTGCCATTACGAACGAGCCTGCGACGTTCGGGGTCAGTGGTACGAAAAGCGCCGGCTGACCAGATCGCGCTTGGTATGCGAACGCCCGCCGACGGCATTGCGCCCGTTCGCCATCGCTACCCCTCATCGCGCTGCCCCTCATCTCGATAGTTTTCACGAAGGCGGACGCGCTTGAATCCTGACCATGGGTCGACGTTTTGCGTCCCTGTCGACGTAGTTCTTTGTCGCTGAGCGCTTCCCTCAGTGCGTCCTCACTGATGTCGCTGTACGGCTCAAACATCGCAGGATTTCGATGACACTTCAATGCGACTTGCGAGTACATCCTGTGAAGGGACAGGTAATCGAAACTTGCGAGCATGAACAGCTCGTCTTTGGCGAATCGCCTCGACCTAAGCATGCCGTAATACCGGATGCAAGTGTTGAAAGCCACGGGCACGTGTCGCGGCTCACCTGGATACCCTCGTCCATACGGGAACAAGTGAGGGAACATACGCGCGAAAAGTGCCCCGTCCTGGTGCGCGAATTGGCTGGAAAGTCTGACGAGGAATTGGGGCTGCGACGCGCTTTGGGTCGCCCGATCATGACACTCGACCTGCAGCGCTTTCTGTGAGCTCACTTCGCGGTCGTCCGAAATGAAAACAACTTGCCTTTCGACGACGTCGGTCTCGAAGCTCGACGTGTCGTTCTCCCACTCGCTTCCGACTCGATCGTGTTCGGCGTCCATCTCGGCGGCTTCAACGTCGGCATCACCGTCTTCTACAAGTAGATTCTCTGCAACGGTGTCTTTCAGGAGCTTGGAGCCGTCGACGGTGACGTGTTCGTAGAACATGTTGTGCTGCCAGTAGAAGCGGAGGAGGTCTTCGACAACTTGGCAGCGCACGCGGTGCATTTCACGGACATGCGCTTGCTGCTCCGTAGTGAACGGTCCGGCCAATACGACGCGATAGGACGAGACACTGTCAACAGGAATCGGCAACAGGGTAGCAGCTGGCCCCGGCGTTGCGTCAAACGCCAAGCAATGCGAGCGGATCGCACGGTGGACGCCGCCCCTCATCACACGGGTCACCGCGACGACAGACACGGTTTGAGGCATGAGGCGCTCGGGCAGCGTTATGTCGGAGAAAAAGCTCGGTAGCGTACTCACGAAGAATCCATTTTTTATCGAGGACTTGAGGATCGATCGCTTCCCCAGTCTGTCGTCGCACTCGTCGCAAACGTAGAAGTTACCGACGGAATGCACACCACGCTTCGACAGCAATACGCCTTTCAGTGCCGGGTTGAGACCGCAACAGTCGTAGTCATCAATAAGAGCGGCTGGCAACGACTCGCCGTCACTCGACAGGAGTTCGTGCATCTGCTGTATATAGTTGGCGTTCGACACCTCGATCACGCGGCATTCCTTTCGAAGTTGGACCCTATCACAAAAAGCAGAAGCGACCTCGTCGAGCCCAACCGCTCCGACCGCGACCTGCAGACGCTCAAGACATTTTTGTTTGCAAGCCTCCGAAACTGAATGCAACCTAGGAATCTCGTTGCCAACCTCCCAACCGTGATCGACCTCGCAATGTCGACCACGACAGGACGTGCTCTCTGCTTGCAGCTCACGAGTGGATCCAGAAGCACGTTGACTTCTCTCGATTCTGAAGCAGTCTTTTGTCTTTGTCAGCCGCTGTTTCCCTAGCGCGGTATCGCCGAACAGCCAAACGATGGCGTTCACGTTTCACCTCGACACTGAATGGCATTTGTGCTAATTGACGCGACCGAATTGTCTTCTGCTAAACACAAGTTCGACAATCGCTAGTCACCGACATCTACCCGCGTTGAAGCGACCGAAGGCGTTGTCATATCCTGATGAAGTTAATCCTGTTTAGAGCTACTGCCTAGTTTACCATTGACCCTTCAACAAATACGAATTTAGAGAACCAGCATACGCATGAAATTCATTACATTGACTACAAATTAAAACAAACAGTAATGCTCTCATCATCTCGCCTACGATGTTTTTCAGCCCAATCCAGAAATACAAATTTGGTGATCGAATAAGTCACAAACCGAAATTCGAATAGAATTGGATCTGATTGAAGAGCTAAACTCACACACCTAGAATGTTCTGAACAAGGGATACTTTTGAATGAAAGTAGATGACTATGTGGACCTGCACCTTCCTAGGAATAATGAAGTTCACTTTCGTTTTCCCAACAGAGCCGCATCACCATTCAAGCATGAAATTCATCCCTACAAGCAACGCGTGTTATATCCCGTGGCGCCAGACTGCTTTAAACATTGTTCTTGACTTTGCGGAAGGCACATGGGGCTTCGATGCATGCGTCGTGGTATTACGTGGCTTACCTGGACGTGGCAAAAGTACTTTTGCCAGCATCCTTGCATCGGAATTTCGCAAGCAGTTTAGTTTGGTGGATGACAGGAGCCAGCGGTTCGAGTGTGTTTGCGCAAGACACCCATACCACGTGGATCAAAGGTGGGATGCACAAAGCTTCATTGAAACAATTCCAACTGCTACAACAAGTCGTACAAGCATTTGAGGGTCACCCTCGGAGCTCAGGAGATACTGTGTGGTATCGTCCACTGATAGCCATGCTGGGAAAACGATATGGGCCCTTTTGGAGGCCAGGATCGAGTGATTTCTTGTTTCAGGACCCCCCAAGACCATCAAGATGGAGAGCAACGATGCTACCCGCCTGGTGGCGCCAACTGGAATCGGTTGCAGTGGCCTGACCGAAGGTTGCTTTCAACAAGTCGAGTTCAAGTACTGCAATATGCTCTTTATAATCCAATTTGGTGGAGCAAGTTCCACGATTTTCAAGTGGCAACGTCGGTGCCGCTAGGATCAGGGTCTGTCAAGTTTCGAAATCTGTGTCGGGCTCTCGCGAAGGCAAACAAGCATTGCCTTACTGGTTTTCTGGATAATGATCGCCACTGGCTAACCTCAGGGGAGTTTTTCGAAATGGTTTGTTCCATCGTGGAACCCGAGCTGGGTTCACGCATATTGCTCCGCGATATTTTCGTACTCTACTATCAAATGCGAAGTATTTATCAGCGGGTTCTTCCTCACCCGGAAGTGGATGGGTTGCGAAGGGCGGTTAGCAATACAACACCTCCATCTCTAGGGGTGGTGGTGACTGCAAGCACTCCTGAAGGATCACGATCACGGTTCTTTCCTGGCCTAAAAGCCGGAGACTGGAAGAAACTCATCCAGCCTCTCGACGAATTGGAGCAACACCCAATGGTACAACTTGGATGTCCCCGAGGGCGTGTACATCAAACGCTCACCCAGATATTTTGGCTTCGACGGTGTCTGGTACCTGTCGTTCACGATGTAATGCTGAGGCTATTCTTCGGAGACCTCATTGTCGGATCAAGGCTCTTCTTCATGCTTGCTAGCAATCCGAATGCACAACTTTGTGTCCGGGACGGCTGCGATTCAATTGAAACATTGGAACATTGTTTTCTCACTTGTCCGGCGCTAACGCAAATGTGGCAAATATTGTGGAGTCAATGGCAAAGGGCTTTTCGAAGCACCTTGGAGTGGAAGCTTCTGCTGTTCCCGTCCAACAGAGATGTTGCTAGAGGATGGAGAGATGACCAGGAGAACCTGTTGCTACTGTGGAAAATACACACTGCGATAGTGTTTCACGCAACGTGGCGGCTGCGCAATGACATTTACTTCGGCGAAACACAAGCGGTGACGCTAACTTGCAGGCTTCATTTCGAAGCCACTGCCAATTCTTGTTTCGGCATTCATCTGATTGGAATATTGACGGCGGAGCGCTTAATCGAGTGCGTACGCGCTTGGGATTCGAGTCAGAACAGACCGAACTTCTTCCTAACCTCCCACGACAACGAATATGGACTCCGCGATGCTAGACGTAAGACACTGGTAATAGCATAGGTCTGCAAGACGAAAGTTCAGCTAAAGTTAATCAACTTTTACCTACCTGAATGGATCCAACAGGATTCATTTGGAAATTTATGAACAGCAACAAAAACAGAATACGGCTGCATATTATACATGTATTAATACTTCTATGGAAAACGTCGTGCAAAATTGATGTTTTATATGGATTTCGTCGTGCAGAATGACCGTGCGAATTCCCACCATGCGAAAATGACAGGCATACAAATATCAAGTCAAATGACTGACATGCGAAAATGGTCTGGAAATCGTCGTGCAACATGCACGACGATTTTAACGGATTTCTATTAGCTAAAAGTAGTTCTTGAAGCGTAGACGACTCTCGTACGTCGGTGGAGAAGACAAAGTAAACGAGTTATAGCTTGCGTTGAAGAGGTTGTTCTACCGGTGGAGAAGCTCTAACACGAGCGAAGACCGTCAGCATGTCAAACGGTATTTTCATTTGTATTATTTGGCTTGATCACAAACTCTGCATCTTATTAAAACCCCGAGGCTTATTACCTCAATGAAAAGATGCTGAGGGGCTTCTGGAGCTGCAACGCTGTCTTTGTCGCCTCCAAGCTCAAACATTTCCGGTGTGCTTGCTCCCTCATCTTCTTCATCAATGCCCCCGAAGTCCCAGTACTTCATGCGACGCACGTTTCGACAGTTCTCATTGTATCTGCGTCGCCTCCTCCTCCAACCCGAAGTGTCTTGATCTTTTCGGCTCCTTTAACGTCATGACCGACCGAAGGTGGCGAACAGTTGCATCGCCAAGAAGCAAGTTTAACTGTTCTCTCCGTTTCACCGTCAGCACCACCCCGACGCAAAACGCTATCTCGGCACGACAACCGCCAAATCTCTAGCCCTCTCCATCCACTCCACACTGTAGAAACAAACACGAAGTTAAAACCTCGCAATAGACCCAATAGCGATGGAGTCACTCCAAACCTGACATCTTCTTTACCTGACACCTTTTTCGCCCACGTTGTGGGCGAACCGATACCCTGCTTCAGCATGTAGAAGGTCTGGCTGTGCGATTCTCTGTTTGTTGTAGATCTTCTCCATGTTGTTCCACAATGTGATTTCGTTTCCGTGTTATTGTACAGCACTCCCCCCACGGGTGCATCTACACGTACACCGTCCATCGCTCAGTAGGGAAAAGTTGAGCCTGGACACACAGGAACTACTGATGTCGAACGAGTAAGAGGCCTAGAGCATCGAGTCGTAGAGGGACATGAGAAAGTAAAAGATGCTGCGTTCGTACTTGATCATGTCGTCGCAGGTGTAGCCGCCGGTCTCCTCTCCTCGTGTGTCGCCTTGATACTCGCAAAGTGACTTTTCAAGAACTAAGTCTGTATTTCAGCCAATCAGATAGTCGTCGTGCAAAGTGCACGACGAATTCACTCCACCTATACATATCAAAAGTTTTTTTTTTTGCGGTGACACCATTCACTTCGAACTGCGAAACCCCCGGGTCGTGGACCCGGGTCCCCAATAAATGAAACCTGTTGGAACAAACGAAAGGGTCACAAACAAAATCATTTTTAGTCACCGGACTAAACGGTGGAATAGTCGTATAGTAACCCGACGTAACCTTGGTGTAGCCTCGTACCTCTCTTGCCTAAAAATGCTACCTATTACAGTACATGTAAAACAACTTCGTACAGCTAGTCGCAGCGGGTTTTGTTGACCATGGTATGTTGTACGCCATGATGTGTACGGAGAACGGTTTCGTGAGAGGTGGGAGGGTTGAGAGGTGACGAACACGATGAGTGCGACATCAACTTAGATGAGCTTCATCATGCTTGATATGCACTAACGGTAGTATGTATGTAAACGCGTTTCGTGACCGTCTTGCCACCGGAGTGGCTCATGCTAAGAGCATCTTCACCAGTGCTGCTATTCTTAAGCCAAACCAAATTTAAACCTACACGTCATATGTTTGCAGGTGCGTCTGTAGATGTTGTTGTTTTACAACAAGTCATAATGAGTTTTTACAGTCATAATGACTTGTAAGTTGTGTCTATCTGCTTTGTACAAGTAGAGAGAGAGGCTCAGACTAGTTTATTAAGCTACTTATCACTTATGCAAGCTGTCTGGAATTTCCTAAGCCTGGATAGCAACGCCGGTTTCCGAAGATTCGGTGGTCGATCGTGGCTCCCCACCCTTGGTGGCGACTCTGTTGGTTTTCTGTTTAATAAGTTTACACAGATCAACAATCTGTTCCCCTTAAGTTTTGTTTAAGGGCGAAGACGTTCTCGCTTTCCCACTGCCTGAAGATGCCGTGTTGCTGATGCCCAGATCTCTTGGACACTTCCAATTATCGTAACGGGATCTCCTTGATACACGACTCGGTTTCGCTGGATCCACAAAGTCGTAAAACATACAGCGCATAGGATCGCCCATATACGTTTCCACTCCTCGACAAATAGGCCGGCATCATCCATGTACTGCAAATTGAAATGATCCTTAATCACCGCCGAAAGAGGGGGCGCCTTGTGCCTTGCACACGCCCCTAAGAACTGCTGAAACTGCTCCAGACTCCATGTTTGCCCTGTCCACTGACACACGATTCTCCGCCAACAGGCCTGTGCACACGGGCATTCCCAGAAGATGTGGGTCAACGTTTCCTTGGTCTTGGAACACTGCTCCATCTTCCGGCATCCGCTGTCCCCCTGCCTCCCCTCGAAGTACAGATTGAGTTGTCGTACTGCGAGTCTGTAGTCGACCCAGAGCTGGTACTCCGTGAACGTGTTCTGCTTTGTACAAATAAGAAGTACGAAACGTTATGGAAATCATAACAGTCCCTGTCAAACGAATATTCTCCCCTCATACAAGCAGTCAGCGCAGTTACATTAAAGTATGTAACTTACAGGTACTGTTCATTTCACAGCCTGTGAATCTCAGCACTGCTATTAATACTGAGACAGCCGATACAGTTTCGTGCGTGATCAATGAGCCACTCACTGGGCGGGAGTCCCGCCAAATGTCAGTTTAGACGATCCTAAATGGTGATCCTGATATTTACTTGCCTAAAGTTTGTTTCACTGCTGCTCTTTTGCCGCCAGTCAAAATTTTAAACCTGACATACCTTAGCTAAAGTAAGTAAACACATGACTCAACCATGATCGTTGATGAAACTCCATGACCTCAGCGTGGTCTAAACGGAGCTTCGGCTCCGTTACAAGATTGGAATCATTGGGCAGGGACGCCTTGAATTCTCGGACTGTCAAGACGCATTACCACACTTGTCTAAAGCCGATCCCAACTAGCATCTTACGAGCTGCGTTCTGTATCTGTCTCAGTCGGGATCGACTACAAGTTGCTTTTGCTTTGAGCGCTGACAACATCAAGAACAACATGCCTGGGTCCTTAGTCTGCGAAGGTCTAGAATTTCATTCCGCAAGTTCCCTCGCACGAAACAAGTCTCGACTTCGGGTCCAAAACCACCAACGACCGACATGCGTCTTTCCTACGCCATCCTCGTTGCTATTGCCGCAGTCACCTTCATCTCAAGTGGAAACGCGGCAGACCCAGCCGATGGTCGCACCACGGAGATCTCGGCCATGGCGTCGGCAAACGTTGTTTCTTCCGTTCATACCGCCGTCGGTGGTGAAAACCGATCTCTGCGTTACCACAGCAACAAGGGACTCGAGAACGAGAGCGACGACGAGGGTTTGTATGAAGACGAAGATGCTAATGAAGAAGTACGCAGGGGAAACAACATGTTCTCGACGACCAAGCCCGACGAAATGCTGGATGGAACTCAGGTGATGAATCGCTTCAAGAAGTGGAAGACGTTTGGATACAACACTTACAACCTCCCGGACGCGATTCACGCCAGCAAATACGACGAGCTCCGTAAGCTGTACCGTAAGTTCTTGTACCGCAACGAGTAAGATTCGAGAGCGAACCTTCGAACCTTCGACGGGTAACCGCAACTTGAGGGTGTTCTCCGGTAATTACTAACTACTAACTACCGGAGAACGCCCTCAAGTTGCGGAACTACTAGTTACTGACTTTCTACGTATTGTAGTTTGTTTTTGACTCCCATTTGCACAAAAATCGAACGCTTGATGTTTTAATCGTTTTCGCGTTAAATTTTGCGCTATCAAATAGAAAATTTTTATACATGTAGGTTCTTAAACTAGACATGGAAGCTAGTCAAGACATTGATTTCTTCAGAACACACCCAGACCGCCTGTATGGTGGCAAAAAGGTTTTTTTGACTAGAAATGAGTAAAGTGGCTTCATCGGAAGCTCATCTAGACACAACTTCTGGCGTAGATATTTGACCCCACCCCCCTAACGGATGGTGTCGGCAAGTCTAAGGGACATCGCTGCTATAACGCAGGAATGCTCAGACCGTTAGTGTGCAGTAGGCATACATACCTTTTGGACGAGACGTTTGAAGGAAGGGTTATTAGGATTCTGCGATACTAAACTAATTCATTACACCTCATCATGATTGTAACGTGTCTAGTTCAGCTCTGCACGCCGAGCTTTTGGCCGCCCAGTGCTGATTGGGTCCAAGAATCCGCAGGCTGTGGGCAACAGAACGTCTGCTACCCTGCCGGTGTGTACCCTGCTGGCACACGATCTACTTGTATTACTGTTCGTCCGTCAATAAGTTTAGACTAAGAGGAGCTAGCTAGGCTACTAATAGACTACCGTTCCGTATCAATTGCCGTACAGGTACGAGTGCTGCTCGTACAACCACTTGGACTCCGCCTTCTTGCACGTCGCCCTACTCGTCGCAGTCGCCGAGGAACTTGGGGACCGTCGCATCCTGCTCGCCCTTGCACCGCCGTTCACCACCGTTCGTTCGTCTAGAGACCAGTCCAGTACTCGTCACTACTTGTGCATGAGTGCCAGTCTGTCACCGCCGTTCGTCCGTGCCGTTCGTCCGTCCGCTGAACTCACTCCTGAGTTCAGTGTTGCTGAGCTGGATTGCGTTCGCGCCTGCCAATTCGTAAGCGAGCCCTGCCCACTTCCGTTCGTCCGTTCACCACCGTTCGTCCGGGCCGCTCCCTCCTGTCAACTCGACAGTACCTCGGTACCGCTCGCTCGATCTTCCGAGGTCCACACCGGATCTTCACGAGGTCCTGGCCAGTTGGCGCGCCCGCTTCAACCATCGTCCGTGCGTCTGCTGCCGAGTTTTGGGGCCTGTTACACGTCTTCCTCATCCATAGGGTCTTCCACGACCCTTCCGTCGCCAAAGTACTGCTTGTATTCGGCCATGGAGACCCACCTGCTCCGTGGTTGTCCTGCGTTCGTTGTCGATCGTCCTCCATCGCCACTTGTCTATTTCGTTGGGTCTCCAACGGGAAACAACTGGAACTGTAGCACGTAGTGTCCTGCCTGGTTCCGTTTCCGCCGTCGTCGTTGCTCCACCAAGTTTCCACTCGTGTCGAAGCCGATCGTCGTGCCGGCCATTGTCTCTCGACTCCGTTTCGCGCTTCAGCTCGCCGAGGTTCGCTCCGTAGCTGCCGTCGCTGTTCGTATAACCGCTGTTGGCGTCTCGACATGCTGTCCCGCGTCCTCTTCCCGTAGTTGCTCGTTGATGTCTGCAGCAAACTGTAATAAGGGGCCACAAGGGTCGTAGTAGCTGACCAAGAAGGAAACGTGTGCGATGACGTCCTCCTTTACGCCTGTTTGATCTTCCCGTCGCAACAAGAAGTCCTCGTACCCGGCTGGTTCGACTATTCTTGCACAAATTTCGTGGCCTTTGGGCCTCGTGGAGGGTTGTAGAGCCATACGCGATCGCCAGGATGAAACTCGCGTTTCTTTCTCGTGTTCCTGTTGTAGTAGCGCGCTTGACGCTCTTGTTCTCGTGGTATCGCCTGCTCCGCGCACTCGTGGCTCCGTTCCATCGCCTTCAGCAATTGTCCATGATACACCGTCAGTCCGCCGACCTCTGTCACCTCCGTCTGTCGAAGAAGCTCGTTAGGTGCTCGTAACCTGCGTCCCATCATGAGCTCATTGGGCCTCAGCATCACCGTCGAATGCCTTGCCGAGTTGTAAGCGTACATAGCAAATCGCACCCACAGGTTCCAATCTTTCTGAGCCTCGTCCTGCATGAACACCGATACACAGTCCTTCCAGGTTCTGTGGAAACGCTCCACCAGACCGATCATCTGTGGTCGATACGCCACTGGATTGCCCTGTCGAGCCAGTAACATGACCATCAACACGTCGATGATGTTGCCCGTCAACTCGGGTGCGCCGTCCGTAAGTAGCTCTCGGAAACTCCCGAATCTCAGCACCACTTCTTCCATCAGGAACGTCGCGACGTCTAACGCCCACCGACCTCCAACATCGCCGCCACGGAGGCTTCGCAAGGGTGGAATCACCTCGCGCGGGCGTGCTTTTCTGCTCCCGCATTCAGGACAGCCTCTGATCCACTGGTGCGGTGGAGTGGATACGCTGGAATGAGCAGGGAGCCGACGCTCACAGACACTGACTAACGGAGGGGGTACTCCGATAACCGTGGGGTTTGCTGAGGCTCACCTTGTGTACCCGTCAGTGGGCGGGATCTGCTCTCTCAGGAACGGGAGAGTGCACACAGGCGTGAAGGCTTGAACGTCCTTGGCGGGGACGTGGGAGGTTGGATCTGCGTGAGGGTTCCTGCACACAGGTCCGGGTAGGTTGGATCTTGGTCTTGAGGCCAAAGATCTTGTGGATCCTTGGATCCGGTCTTGAGGATCCTTGGATCCGGGTTTGCCTTGGTTGGTGTGGGGGTCCTTTTCCTTTACCGTCTTGCTTGCCGCCTCCAGTAGCGGTGATCTTAGGGGGTTGAGAGTAGGGATCCTTCGATTAAACAATCAACACCGTTGGATCCAGAGTCTTTACTAGCGTAAGGTAAGCCGGCCAAATCGGGATCCGGTCTTAGCTGTAGCTAGATGTACGAAGTAACTTGTAGGAACGCTAAGGGGAGGCCAATATACTATCCTCTTCCCTTTGTACTTATGCTCCGAAGCAAATTCCACTCGCCACTTGCGCACTAGAAGGCAAAATTAACTCTGATATAGATTTAGCCAGTTTCCACATCATGTACCCTATCTTCCCATCCCAAAACTATATCCGTGTCGCATACCGGCTCTCCTGCAGATGCCCTGACACCATGTGTGTTCGGATCACACACCTTCAGCTTTTGGGTCCTAGGGATCCCAGCGTGGATCCCCGTGTCAGATCTCGGATCTGCCTCTGGATCCCGAATCTGGTACATTGGATCCTACAGTCGGGATCCGCACTTAAGCTGGCAGGATCCGCACTTAGTCGAGGTGGGATCCGCACTCACGCGAGCGGGATCCATCGGATCCTAACTCAGGATCCTCCTTAGTGTAGACCGCCCGACTTCAAGGATCCGGCCGTCTAGTTCGCCTAGTACTGTGTTCCGCCCGTGAGCTTCAACCCGTCGCCGCCGGTACTATCGTTGTCTGAGCCCATGTCACCGGTACCGTCGTGTCAACAGGGGCCCTGTTCGTTGTGGGCGTCGCCGTCACGTCCGCGTGCTGTTCGTCGCTCGTTGTCTCCCTCATCGTCCGCGCCCGTTCCATCGTCGTTCCAGTCCGTTTGCTGCTCGTGCGTCCGCTCGTCAGGGGCCCTGCGGTTGATCGTGCCACCGGCTTCTTCTTGGCCGCTGCCGTCCGTTTGTTTACCGCCGTCGCCGTCCCGGACGCTTCGTCATCAGTCGCCACCTGCGTTATCGGGCTATCTGTCGACTGTGGCGTCGTTGCGGCCTTCTCTGGGGACCTCTGGCCGTTTGCCGCCTTGTCCGTCGTGTCTTGCGCTGCCGGCTTGCCGTGACACCACTCCGTAGTCACTGGTAGAGCTGTCGGCCTCTTCGTCGTCGTGCCGCCATCTCTCACTGCCACTGCTGGTGTTTTGCGGCTGGTCACCGCCGTCGTTGCCGAACTGCTCTTTGACCGTCGTCACGGCGGTATCCCTTGGGTCCACTGCCGCTCGCCGCCTCGCCCGCTACGTCTCCCACGAAACGTTCTTCACTGGGCTGCCGTGTGCATGTGGGTGGTGGCTCAGGCTCTGCAGTAGCTTCGCCGTTACTCGCCGCTGTCGCGTCGCGCGCGGACGTCTGCTCCGCCGCGAAGCGCACCCGCTTCCGTGCTTGTTCTCGAATGCGGGCACTCCGTCGCGGCATGGGTGCCGCGGCCGTACGCGCGTCTCTTCCGCTGCGTCCTCATCGTCTCACTGCCAGCTGCCGTGCCCGCCGTTATGTCATACGCCGTACTCGTCGCCGTGTTCACCGTACCAGGCACAGTGCCTGCCGATTGCACCGTTGTGGCGGCTGCATTGCCTCCCGCGTTTCTTGCGCCAGCGCCTGTCATCGTGGTATCAGCCACCGCCGTCGACGCCTTTGCCGCATCCGCCACTGGAACACTTGTCACTCCGCCGTTCGTCGCTGCTGCGATGCTACTGGCCGCTGCCCTGGGCGTGACCATGCTCAACATCGCCTTCGCTCCCTCCGCTGGTACCGCCGTAGTCACCGCTGCCGTTCCAGTCACCGCCATGCCCAATATACTCGTATTGTCACCTTCGTCTCCTTGGAAAATCCCCATTTCCTTCATCAATCCGGTCAGGGGCAAAGAGAACAGTCCATTCACATGTTACGCCTAGAGGACTCGTAGAGTCATGTCGAGGGGCGTCGGCAAATCTTGGCGTCGGCCCCAGAGATGGATCGAAGAGGCCAGCCCCCAAATAGTAGGTAGTGACGTTCATGTGAATGGACTGAGAGCAGAGCCTGAAAACGATAATCAAAAGAGTGAGTAGTAGTTTGAAACGAGCGATACGTACGAGTCTCTCGATCGTGTCGACATGCCATGGGTAGCATAACAAGCACGCGCTTGTGATTGAACGGCCAACGTCGATACACTAGGCCAAGCAACTGAGAACGAGAGAGGCGAGCTTGCATTCGTACAAGACTCCTGCGCGCGAGTGGTAATAGACCCGGTCGAATGAGTTGTCGAGTGACGGAATTCCGGGCCATCGCCTGAAGCACAGCCGTGTACGTACGAGCCTCTTGGCACTAGTCCTTGCATCATGATGGTTACCGCTGCACACACCGTGACATGGACCTGCTCTTTGCGGCGTTGCGGTTGGTCGCAACGAATACGTCGTGGGAGCGAGAGCAGCCCCCCAGATGATAGTGAGAGTAGGTTGAAGCGTGAGCGACCGCGGCGGATGAGAGTCGAGCGAGTCGGTTGTGAGAACGCCGCGGCAAAAGAGCAAGTGGCCTCCGAATGACTGTTCTCTAGACTACTCTAACTAGCGTTGGGAAAACCCACCCGCCCGGGAACTGCATGCTACAGCCCCGCATGTTGGGTGGAAAACCAAGGCACCTAAATATACACTTGACGGGGCGAGGCCACAACAGATCCCAACGTACACTTGGTGTTCTTGTTCTGGGATGACCTCCTTTCTCCGGAAAAATCATTTTCCCCGTCACCTTCGGCTCCTTGGAAAATCCCCATTTCCTTCATCAATCCGGTCAGGGGCAAAGAGAACAGTCCATTCACATGTTACGCCTAGAGGACTCGTAGAGTCATGTCGAGGGGCGTCGGCAAATCTTGGCGTCGGCCCCAGAGATGGATCGAAGAGGCCAGCCCCCAAATAGTAGGTAGTGACGTTCATGTGAATGGACTGAGAGCAGAGCCTGAAAACGATAATCAAAAGAGTGAGTAGTAGTTTGAAACGAGCGATACGTACGAGTCTCTCGATCGTGTCGACATGCCATGGGTAGCATAACAAGCACGCGCTTGTGATTGAACGGCCAACGTCGATACACTAGGCCAAGCAACTGAGAACGAGAGAGGCGAGCTTGCATTCGTACAAGACTCCTGCGCGCGAGTGGTAATAGACCCGGTCGAATGAGTTGTCGAGTGACGGAATTCCGGGCCATCGCCTGAAGCACAGCCGTGTACGTACGAGCCTCTTGGCACTAGTCCTTGCATCATGATGGTTACCGCTGCACACACCGTGACATGGACCTGCTCTTTGCGGCGTTGCGGTTGGTCGCAACGAATACGTCGTGGGAGCGAGAGCAGCCCCCCAGATGATAGTGAGAGTAGGTTGAAGCGTGAGCGACCGCGGCGGATGAGAGTCGAGCGAGTCGGTTGTGAGAACGCCGCGGCAAAAGAGCAAGTGGCCTCCGAATGACTGTTCTCTAGACTACTCTAACTAGCGTTGGGAAAACCCACCCGCCCGGGAACTGCATGCTACAGCCCCGCATGTTGGGTGGAAAACCAAGGCACCTAAATATACACTTGACGGGGCGAGGCCACAACAGATCCCAACGTACACTTGGTGTTCTTGTTCTGGGATGACCTCCTTTCTCCGGAAAAATCATTTTCCCCGTCACCTTCGGCTCCTTGGAAAATCCCCATTTCCTTCATCAATCCGGTCAGGGGCAAAGAGAACAGTCCATTCACATGTTACGCCTAGAGGACTCGTAGAGTCATGTCGAGGGGCGTCGGCAAATCTTGGCGTCGGCCCCAGAGATGGATCGAAGAGGCCAGCCCCCAAATAGTAGGTAGTGACGTTCATGTGAATGGACTGAGAGCAGAGCCTGAAAACGATAATCAAAAGAGTGAGTAGTAGTTTGAAACGAGCGATACGTACGAGTCTCTCGATCGTGTCGACATGCCATGGGTAGCATAACAAGCACGCGCTTGTGATTGAACGGCCAACGTCGATACACTAGGCCAAGCAACTGAGAACGAGAGAGGCGAGCTTGCATTCGTACAAGACTCCTGCGCGCGAGTGGTAATAGACCCGGTCGAATGAGTTGTCGAGTGACGGAATTCCGGGCCATCGCCTGAAGCACAGCCGTGTACGTACGAGCCTCTTGGCACTAGTCCTTGCATCATGATGGTTACCGCTGCACACACCGTGACATGGACCTGCTCTTTGCGGCGTTGCGGTTGGTCGCAACGAATACGTCGTGGGAGCGAGAGCAGCCCCCCAGATGATAGTGAGAGTAGGTTGAAGCGTGAGCGACCGCGGCGGATGAGAGTCGAGCGAGTCGGTTGTGAGAACGCCGCGGCAAAAGAGCAAGTGGCCTCCGAATGACTGTTCTCTAGACTACTCTAACTAGCGTTGGGAAAACCCACCCGCCCGGGAACTGCATGCTACAGCCCCGCATGTTGGGTGGAAAACCAAGGCACCTAAATATACACTTGACGGGGCGAGGCCACAACAGATCCCAACGTACACTTGGTGTTCTTGTTCTGGGATGACCTCCTTTCTCCGGAAAAATCATTTTCCCCGTCACCTTCGGCTCCTTGGAAAATCCCCATTTCCTTCATCAATCCGGTCAGGGGCAAAGAGAACAGTCCATTCACATGTTACGCCTAGAGGACTCGTAGAGTCATGTCGAGGGGCGTCGGCAAATCTTGGCGTCGGCCCCAGAGATGGATCGAAGAGGCCAGCCCCCAAATAGTAGGTAGTGACGTTCATGTGAATGGACTGAGAGCAGAGCCTGAAAACGATAATCAAAAGAGTGAGTAGTAGTTTGAAACGAGCGATACGTACGAGTCTCTCGATCGTGTCGACATGCCATGGGTAGCATAACAAGCACGCGCTTGTGATTGAACGGCCAACGTCGATACACTAGGCCAAGCAACTGAGAACGAGAGAGGCGAGCTTGCATTCGTACAAGACTCCTGCGCGCGAGTGGTAATAGACCCGGTCGAATGAGTTGTCGAGTGACGGAATTCCGGGCCATCGCCTGAAGCACAGCCGTGTACGTACGAGCCTCTTGGCACTAGTCCTTGCATCATGATGGTTACCGCTGCACACACCGTGACATGGACCTGCTCTTTGCGGCGTTGCGGTTGGTCGCAACGAATACGTCGTGGGAGCGAGAGCAGCCCCCCAGATGATAGTGAGAGTAGGTTGAAGCGTGAGCGACCGCGGCGGATGAGAGTCGAGCGAGTCGGTTGTGAGAACGCCGCGGCAAAAGAGCAAGTGGCCTCCGAATGACTGTTCTCTAGACTACTCTAACTAGCGTTGGGAAAACCCACCCGCCCGGGAACTGCATGCTACAGCCCCGCATGTTGGGTGGAAAACCAAGGCACCTAAATATACACTTGACGGGGCGAGGCCACAACAGATCCCAACGTACACTTGGTGTTCTTGTTCTGGGATGACCTCCTTTCTCCGGAAAAATCATTTTCCCCGTCACCTTCGGCTCCTTGGAAAATCCCCATTTCCTTCATCAATCCGGTCAGGGGCAAAGAGAACAGTCCATTCACATGTTACGCCTAGAGGACTCGTAGAGTCATGTCGAGGGGCGTCGGCAAATCTTGGCGTCGGCCCCAGAGATGGATCGAAGAGGCCAGCCCCCAAATAGTAGGTAGTGACGTTCATGTGAATGGACTGAGAGCAGAGCCTGAAAACGATAATCAAAAGAGTGAGTAGTAGTTTGAAACGAGCGATACGTACGAGTCTCTCGATCGTGTCGACATGCCATGGGTAGCATAACAAGCACGCGCTTGTGATTGAACGGCCAACGTCGATACACTAGGCCAAGCAACTGAGAACGAGAGAGGCGAGCTTGCATTCGTACAAGACTCCTGCGCGCGAGTGGTAATAGACCCGGTCGAATGAGTTGTCGAGTGACGGAATTCCGGGCCATCGCCTGAAGCACAGCCGTGTACGTACGAGCCTCTTGGCACTAGTCCTTGCATCATGATGGTTACCGCTGCACACACCGTGACATGGACCTGCTCTTTGCGGCGTTGCGGTTGGTCGCAACGAATACGTCGTGGGAGCGAGAGCAGCCCCCCAGATGATAGTGAGAGTAGGTTGAAGCGTGAGCGACCGCGGCGGATGAGAGTCGAGCGAGTCGGTTGTGAGAACGCCGCGGCAAAAGAGCAAGTGGCCTCCGAATGACTGTTCTCTAGACTACTCTAACTAGCGTTGGGAAAACCCACCCGCCCGGGAACTGCATGCTACAGCCCCGCATGTTGGGTGGAAAACCAAGGCACCTAAATATACACTTGACGGGGCGAGGCCACAACAGATCCCAACGTACACTTGGTGTTCTTGTTCTGGGATGACCTCCTTTCTCCGGAAAAATCATTTTCCCCGTCACCTTCGGCTCCTTGGAAAATCCCCATTTCCTTCATCAATCCGGTCAGGGGCAAAGAGAACAGTCCATTCACATGTTACGCCTAGAGGACTCGTAGAGTCATGTCGAGGGGCGTCGGCAAATCTTGGCGTCGGCCCCAGAGATGGATCGAAGAGGCCAGCCCCCAAATAGTAGGTAGTGACGTTCATGTGAATGGACTGAGAGCAGAGCCTGAAAACGATAATCAAAAGAGTGAGTAGTAGTTTGAAACGAGCGATACGTACGAGTCTCTCGATCGTGTCGACATGCCATGGGTAGCATAACAAGCACGCGCTTGTGATTGAACGGCCAACGTCGATACACTAGGCCAAGCAACTGAGAACGAGAGAGGCGAGCTTGCATTCGTACAAGACTCCTGCGCGCGAGTGGTAATAGACCCGGTCGAATGAGTTGTCGAGTGACGGAATTCCGGGCCATCGCCTGAAGCACAGCCGTGTACGTACGAGCCTCTTGGCACTAGTCCTTGCATCATGATGGTTACCGCTGCACACACCGTGACATGGACCTGCTCTTTGCGGCGTTGCGGTTGGTCGCAACGAATACGTCGTGGGAGCGAGAGCAGCCCCCCAGATGATAGTGAGAGTAGGTTGAAGCGTGAGCGACCGCGGCGGATGAGAGTCGAGCGAGTCGGTTGTGAGAACGCCGCGGCAAAAGAGCAAGTGGCCTCCGAATGACTGTTCTCTAGACTACTCTAACTAGCGTTGGGAAAACCCACCCGCCCGGGAACTGCATGCTACAGCCCCGCATGTTGGGTGGAAAACCAAGGCACCTAAATATACACTTGACGGGGCGAGGCCACAACAGATCCCAACGTACACTTGGTGTTCTTGTTCTGGGATGACCTCCTTTCTCCGGAAAAATCATTTTCCCCGTCACCTTCGGCTCCTTGGAAAATCCCCATTTCCTTCATCAATCCGGTCAGGGGCAAAGAGAACAGTCCATTCACATGTTACGCCTAGAGGACTCGTAGAGTCATGTCGAGGGGCGTCGGCAAATCTTGGCGTCGGCCCCAGAGATGGATCGAAGAGGCCAGCCCCCAAATAGTAGGTAGTGACGTTCATGTGAATGGACTGAGAGCAGAGCCTGAAAACGATAATCAAAAGAGTGAGTAGTAGTTTGAAACGAGCGATACGTACGAGTCTCTCGATCGTGTCGACATGCCATGGGTAGCATAACAAGCACGCGCTTGTGATTGAACGGCCAACGTCGATACACTAGGCCAAGCAACTGAGAACGAGAGAGGCGAGCTTGCATTCGTACAAGACTCCTGCGCGCGAGTGGTAATAGACCCGGTCGAATGAGTTGTCGAGTGACGGAATTCCGGGCCATCGCCTGAAGCACAGCCGTGTACGTACGAGCCTCTTGGCACTAGTCCTTGCATCATGATGGTTACCGCTGCACACACCGTGACATGGACCTGCTCTTTGCGGCGTTGCGGTTGGTCGCAACGAATACGTCGTGGGAGCGAGAGCAGCCCCCCAGATGATAGTGAGAGTAGGTTGAAGCGTGAGCGACCGCGGCGGATGAGAGTCGAGCGAGTCGGTTGTGAGAACGCCGCGGCAAAAGAGCAAGTGGCCTCCGAATGACTGTTCTCTAGACTACTCTAACTAGCGTTGGGAAAACCCACCCGCCCGGGAACTGCATGCTACAGCCCCGCATGTTGGGTGGAAAACCAAGGCACCTAAATATACACTTGACGGGGCGAGGCCACAACAGATCCCAACGTACACTTGGTGTTCTTGTTCTGGGATGACCTCCTTTCTCCGGAAAAATCATTTTCCCCGTCACCTTCGGCTCCTTGGAAAATCCCCATTTCCTTCATCAATCCGGTCAGGGGCAAAGAGAACAGTCCATTCACATGTTACGCCTAGAGGACTCGTAGAGTCATGTCGAGGGGCGTCGGCAAATCTTGGCGTCGGCCCCAGAGATGGATCGAAGAGGCCAGCCCCCAAATAGTAGGTAGTGACGTTCATGTGAATGGACTGAGAGCAGAGCCTGAAAACGATAATCAAAAGAGTGAGTAGTAGTTTGAAACGAGCGATACGTACGAGTCTCTCGATCGTGTCGACATGCCATGGGTAGCATAACAAGCACGCGCTTGTGATTGAACGGCCAACGTCGATACACTAGGCCAAGCAACTGAGAACGAGAGAGGCGAGCTTGCATTCGTACAAGACTCCTGCGCGCGAGTGGTAATAGACCCGGTCGAATGAGTTGTCGAGTGACGGAATTCCGGGCCATCGCCTGAAGCACAGCCGTGTACGTACGAGCCTCTTGGCACTAGTCCTTGCATCATGATGGTTACCGCTGCACACACCGTGACATGGACCTGCTCTTTGCGGCGTTGCGGTTGGTCGCAACGAATACGTCGTGGGAGCGAGAGCAGCCCCCCAGATGATAGTGAGAGTAGGTTGAAGCGTGAGCGACCGCGGCGGATGAGAGTCGAGCGAGTCGGTTGTGAGAACGCCGCGGCAAAAGAGCAAGTGGCCTCCGAATGACTGTTCTCTAGACTACTCTAACTAGCGTTGGGAAAACCCACCCGCCCGGGAACTGCATGCTACAGCCCCGCATGTTGGGTGGAAAACCAAGGCACCTAAATATACACTTGACGGGGCGAGGCCACAACAGATCCCAACGTACACTTGGTGTTCTTGTTCTGGGATGACCTCCTTTCTCCGGAAAAATCATTTTCCCCGTCACCTTCGGCTCCTTGGAAAATCCCCATTTCCTTCATCAATCCGGTCAGGGGCAAAGAGAACAGTCCATTCACATGTTACGCCTAGAGGACTCGTAGAGTCATGTCGAGGGGCGTCGGCAAATCTTGGCGTCGGCCCCAGAGATGGATCGAAGAGGCCAGCCCCCAAATAGTAGGTAGTGACGTTCATGTGAATGGACTGAGAGCAGAGCCTGAAAACGATAATCAAAAGAGTGAGTAGTAGTTTGAAACGAGCGATACGTACGAGTCTCTCGATCGTGTCGACATGCCATGGGTAGCATAACAAGCACGCGCTTGTGATTGAACGGCCAACGTCGATACACTAGGCCAAGCAACTGAGAACGAGAGAGGCGAGCTTGCATTCGTACAAGACTCCTGCGCGCGAGTGGTAATAGACCCGGTCGAATGAGTTGTCGAGTGACGGAATTCCGGGCCATCGCCTGAAGCACAGCCGTGTACGTACGAGCCTCTTGGCACTAGTCCTTGCATCATGATGGTTACCGCTGCACACACCGTGACATGGACCTGCTCTTTGCGGCGTTGCGGTTGGTCGCAACGAATACGTCGTGGGAGCGAGAGCAGCCCCCCAGATGATAGTGAGAGTAGGTTGAAGCGTGAGCGACCGCGGCGGATGAGAGTCGAGCGAGTCGGTTGTGAGAACGCCGCGGCAAAAGAGCAAGTGGCCTCCGAATGACTGTTCTCTAGACTACTCTAACTAGCGTTGGGAAAACCCACCCGCCCGGGAACTGCATGCTACAGCCCCGCATGTTGGGTGGAAAACCAAGGCACCTAAATATACACTTGACGGGGCGAGGCCACAACAGATCCCAACGTACACTTGGTGTTCTTGTTCTGGGATGACCTCCTTTCTCCGGAAAAATCATTTTCCCCGTCACCTTCGGCTCCTTGGAAAATCCCCATTTCCTTCATCAATCCGGTCAGGGGCAAAGAGAACAGTCCATTCACATGTTACGCCTAGAGGACTCGTAGAGTCATGTCGAGGGGCGTCGGCAAATCTTGGCGTCGGCCCCAGAGATGGATCGAAGAGGCCAGCCCCAAATAGTAGGTAGTGACGTTCATGTGAATGGACTGAGAGCAGAGCCTGAAAACGATAATCAAAAGAGTGAGTAGTAGTTTGAAACGAGCGATACGTACGAGTCTCTCGATCGTGTCGACATGCCATGGGTAGCATAACAAGCACGCGCTTGTGATTGAACGGCCAACGTCGATACACTAGGCCAAGCAACTGAGAACGAGAGAGGCGAGCTTGCATTCGTACAAGACTCCTGCGCGCGAGTGGTAATAGACCCGGTCGAATGAGTTGTCGAGTGACGGAATTCCGGGCCATCGCCTGAAGCACAGCCGTGTACGTACGAGCCTCTTGGCACTAGTCCTTGCATCATGATGGTTACCGCTGCACACACCGTGACATGGACCTGCTCTTTGCGGCGTTGCGGTTGGTCGCAACGAATACGTCGTGGGAGCGAGAGCAGCCCCCCAGATGATAGTGAGAGTAGGTTGAAGCGTGAGCGACCGCGGCGGATGAGAGTCGAGCGAGTCGGTTGTGAGAACGCCGCGGCAAAAGAGCAAGTGGCCTCCGAATGACTGTTCTCTAGACTACTCTAACTAGCGTTGGGAAAACCCACCCGCCCGGGAACTGCATGCTACAGCCCCGCATGTTGGGTGGAAAACCAAGGCACCTAAATATACACTTGACGGGGCGAGGCCACAACAGATCCCAACGTACACTTGGTGTTCTTGTTCTGGGATGACCTCCTTTCTCCGGAAAAATCATTTTCCCGTCACCTTCGGCTCCTTGGAAAATCCCCATTTCCTTCATCAATCCGGTCAGGGGCAAAGAGAACAGTCCATTCACATGTTACGCCTAGAGGACTCGTAGAGTCATGTCGAGGGGCGTCGGCAAATCTTGGCGTCGGCCCCAGAGATGGATCGAAGAGGCCAGCCCCCAAATAGTAGGTAGTGACGTTCATGTGAATGGACTGAGAGCAGAGCCTGAAAACGATAATCAAAAGAGTGAGTAGTAGTTTGAAACGAGCGATACGTACGAGTCTCTCGATCGTGTCGACATGCCATGGGTAGCATAACAAGCACGCGCTTGTGATTGAACGGCCAACGTCGATACACTAGGCCAAGCAACTGAGAACGAGAGAGGCGAGCTTGCATTCGTACAAGACTCCTGCGCGCGAGTGGTAATAGACCCGGTCGAATGAGTTGTCGAGTGACGGAATTCCGGGCCATCGCCTGAAGCACAGCCGTGTACGTACGAGCCTCTTGGCACTAGTCCTTGCATCATGATGGTTACCGCTGCACACACCGTGACATGGACCTGCTCTTTGCGGCGTTGCGGTTGGTCGCAACGAATACGTCGTGGGAGCGAGAGCAGCCCCCCAGATGATAGTGAGAGTAGGTTGAAGCGTGAGCGACCGCGGCGGATGAGAGTCGAGCGAGTCGGTTGTGAGAACGCCGCGGCAAAAGAGCAAGTGGCCTCCGAATGACTGTTCTCTAGACTACTCTAACTAGCGTTGGGAAAACCCACCCGCCCGGGAACTGCATGCTACAGCCCCGCATGTTGGGTGGAAAACCAAGGCACCTAAATATACACTTGACGGGGCGAGGCCACAACAGATCCCAACGTACACTTGGTGTTCTTGTTCTGGGATGACCTCCTTTCTCCGGAAAAATCATTTTCCCGTCACCTTCGGCTCCTTGGAAAATCCCCATTTCCTTCATCAATCCGGTCAGGGGCAAAGAGAACAGTCCATTCACATGTTACGCCTAGAGGACTCGTAGAGTCATGTCGAGGGGCGTCGGCAAATCTTGGCGTCGGCCCCAGAGATGGATCGAAGAGGCCAGCCCCCAAATAGTAGGTAGTGACGTTCATGTGAATGGACTGAGAGCAGAGCCTGAAAACGATAATCAAAAGAGTGAGTAGTAGTTTGAAACGAGCGATACGTACGAGTCTCTCGATCGTGTCGACATGCCATGGGTAGCATAACAAGCACGCGCTTGTGATTGAACGGCCAACGTCGATACACTAGGCCAAGCAACTGAGAACGAGAGAGGCGAGCTTGCATTCGTACAAGACTCCTGCGCGCGAGTGGTAATAGACCCGGTCGAATGAGTTGTCGAGTGACGGAATTCCGGGCCATCGCCTGAAGCACAGCCGTGTACGTACGAGCCTCTTGGCACTAGTCCTTGCATCATGATGGTTACCGCTGCACACACCGTGACATGGACCTGCTCTTTGCGGCGTTGCGGTTGGTCGCAACGAATACGTCGTGGGAGCGAGAGCAGCCCCCCAGATGATAGTGAGAGTAGGTTGAAGCGTGAGCGACCGCGGCGGATGAGAGTCGAGCGAGTCGGTTGTGAGAACGCCGCGGCAAAAGAGCAAGTGGCCTCCGAATGACTGTTCTCTAGACTACTCTAACTAGCGTTGGGAAAACCCACCCGCCCGGGAACTGCATGCTACAGCCCCGCATGTTGGGTGGAAAACCAAGGCACCTAAATATACACTTGACGGGGCGAGGCCACAACAGATCCCAACGTACACTTGGTGTTCTTGTTCTGGGATGACCTCCTTTCTCCGGAAAAATCATTTTCCCCGTCACCTTCGGCTCCTTGGAAAATCCCCATTTCCTTCATCAATCCGGTCAGGGGCAAAGAGAACAGTCCATTCACATGTTACGCCTAGAGGACTCGTAGAGTCATGTCGAGGGGCGTCGGCAAATCTTGGCGTCGGCCCCAGAGATGGATCGAAGAGGCCAGCCCCAAATAGTAGGTAGTGACGTTCATGTGAATGGACTGAGAGCAGAGCCTGAAAACGATAATCAAAAGAGTGAGTAGTAGTTTGAAACGAGCGATACGTACGAGTCTCTCGATCGTGTCGACATGCCATGGGTAGCATAACAAGCACGCGCTTGTGATTGAACGGCCAACGTCGATACACTAGGCCAAGCAACTGAGAACGAGAGAGGCGAGCTTGCATTCGTACAAGACTCCTGCGCGCGAGTGGTAATAGACCCGGTCGAATGAGTTGTCGAGTGACGGAATTCCGGGCCATCGCCTGAAGCACAGCCGTGTACGTACGAGCCTCTTGGCACTAGTCCTTGCATCATGATGGTTACCGCTGCACACACCGTGACATGGACCTGCTCTTTGCGGCGTTGCGGTTGGTCGCAACGAATACGTCGTGGGAGCGAGAGCAGCCCCCCAGATGATAGTGAGAGTAGGTTGAAGCGTGAGCGACCGCGGCGGATGAGAGTCGAGCGAGTCGGTTGTGAGAACGCCGCGGCAAAAGAGCAAGTGGCCTCCGAATGACTGTTCTCTAGACTACTCTAACTAGCGTTGGGAAAACCCACCCGCCCGGGAACTGCATGCTACAGCCCCGCATGTTGGGTGGAAAACCAAGGCACCTAAATATACACTTGACGGGGCGAGGCCACAACAGATCCCAACGTACACTTGGTGTTCTTGTTCTGGGATGACCTCCTTTCTCCGGAAAAATCATTTTCCCGTCACCTTCGGCTCCTTGGAAAATCCCCATTTCCTTCATCAATCCGGTCAGGGGCAAAGAGAACAGTCCATTCACATGTTACGCCTAGAGGACTCGTAGAGTCATGTCGAGGGGCGTCGGCAAATCTTGGCGTCGGCCCCAGAGATGGATCGAAGAGGCCAGCCCCCAAATAGTAGGTAGTGACGTTCATGTGAATGGACTGAGAGCAGAGCCTGAAAACGATAATCAAAAGAGTGAGTAGTAGTTTGAAACGAGCGATACGTACGAGTCTCTCGATCGTGTCGACATGCCATGGGTAGCATAACAAGCACGCGCTTGTGATTGAACGGCCAACGTCGATACACTAGGCCAAGCAACTGAGAACGAGAGAGGCGAGCTTGCATTCGTACAAGACTCCTGCGCGCGAGTGGTAATAGACCCGGTCGAATGAGTTGTCGAGTGACGGAATTCCGGGCCATCGCCTGAAGCACAGCCGTGTACGTACGAGCCTCTTGGCACTAGTCCTTGCATCATGATGGTTACCGCTGCACACACCGTGACATGGACCTGCTCTTTGCGGCGTTGCGGTTGGTCGCAACGAATACGTCGTGGGAGCGAGAGCAGCCCCCCAGATGATAGTGAGAGTAGGTTGAAGCGTGAGCGACCGCGGCGGATGAGAGTCGAGCGAGTCGGTTGTGAGAACGCCGCGGCAAAAGAGCAAGTGGCCTCCGAATGACTGTTCTCTAGACTACTCTAACTAGCGTTGGGAAAACCCACCCGCCCGGGAACTGCATGCTACAGCCCCGCATGTTGGGTGGAAAACCAAGGCACCTAAATATACACTTGACGGGGCGAGGCCACAACAGATCCCAACGTACACTTGGTGTTCTTGTTCTGGGATGACCTCCTTTCTCCGGAAAAATCATTTTCCCGTCACCTTCGGCTCCTTGGAAAATCCCCATTTCCTTCATCAATCCGGTCAGGGGCAAAGAGAACAGTCCATTCACATGTTACGCCTAGAGGACTCGTAGAGTCATGTCGAGGGGCGTCGGCAAATCTTGGCGTCGGCCCCAGAGATGGATCGAAGAGGCCAGCCCCAAATAGTAGGTAGTGACGTTCATGTGAATGGACTGAGAGCAGAGCCTGAAAACGATAATCAAAAGAGTGAGTAGTAGTTTGAAACGAGCGATACGTACGAGTCTCTCGATCGTGTCGACATGCCATGGGTAGCATAACAAGCACGCGCTTGTGATTGAACGGCCAACGTCGATACACTAGGCCAAGCAACTGAGAACGAGAGAGGCGAGCTTGCATTCGTACAAGACTCCTGCGCGCGAGTGGTAATAGACCCGGTCGAATGAGTTGTCGAGTGACGGAATTCCGGGCCATCGCCTGAAGCACAGCCGTGTACGTACGAGCCTCTTGGCACTAGTCCTTGCATCATGATGGTTACCGCTGCACACACCGTGACATGGACCTGCTCTTTGCGGCGTTGCGGTTGGTCGCAACGAATACGTCGTGGGAGCGAGAGCAGCCCCCCAGATGATAGTGAGAGTAGGTTGAAGCGTGAGCGACCGCGGCGGATGAGAGTCGAGCGAGTCGGTTGTGAGAACGCCGCGGCAAAAGAGCAAGTGGCCTCCGAATGACTGTTCTCTAGACTACTCTAACTAGCGTTGGGAAAACCCACCCGCCCGGGAACTGCATGCTACAGCCCCGCATGTTGGGTGGAAAACCAAGGCACCTAAATATACACTTGACGGGGCGAGGCCACAACAGATCCCAACGTACACTTGGTGTTCTTGTTCTGGGATGACCTCCTTTCTCCGGAAAAATCATTTTCCCCGTCACCTTCGGCTCCTTGGAAAATCCCCATTTCCTTCATCAATCCGGTCAGGGGCAAAGAGAACAGTCCATTCACATGTTACGCCTAGAGGACTCGTAGAGTCATGTCGAGGGGCGTCGGCAAATCTTGGCGTCGGCCCCAGAGATGGATCGAAGAGGCCAGCCCCCAAATAGTAGGTAGTGACGTTCATGTGAATGGACTGAGAGCAGAGCCTGAAAACGATAATCAAAAGAGTGAGTAGTAGTTTGAAACGAGCGATACGTACGAGTCTCTCGATCGTGTCGACATGCCATGGGTAGCATAACAAGCACGCGCTTGTGATTGAACGGCCAACGTCGATACACTAGGCCAAGCAACTGAGAACGAGAGAGGCGAGCTTGCATTCGTACAAGACTCCTGCGCGCGAGTGGTAATAGACCCGGTCGAATGAGTTGTCGAGTGACGGAATTCCGGGCCATCGCCTGAAGCACAGCCGTGTACGTACGAGCCTCTTGGCACTAGTCCTTGCATCATGATGGTTACCGCTGCACACACCGTGACATGGACCTGCTCTTTGCGGCGTTGCGGTTGGTCGCAACGAATACGTCGTGGGAGCGAGAGCAGCCCCCCAGATGATAGTGAGAGTAGGTTGAAGCGTGAGCGACCGCGGCGGATGAGAGTCGAGCGAGTCGGTTGTGAGAACGCCGCGGCAAAAGAGCAAGTGGCCTCCGAATGACTGTTCTCTAGACTACTCTAACTAGCGTTGGGAAAACCCACCCGCCCGGGAACTGCATGCTACAGCCCCGCATGTTGGGTGGAAAACCAAGGCACCTAAATATACACTTGACGGGGCGAGGCCACAACAGATCCCAACGTACACTTGGTGTTCTTGTTCTGGGATGACCTCCTTTCTCCGGAAAAATCATTTTCCCGTCACCTTCGGCTCCTTGGAAAATCCCCATTTCCTTCATCAATCCGGTCAGGGGCAAAGAGAACAGTCCATTCACATGTTACGCCTAGAGGACTCGTAGAGTCATGTCGAGGGGCGTCGGCAAATCTTGGCGTCGGCCCCAGAGATGGATCGAAGAGGCCAGCCCCCAAATAGTAGGTAGTGACGTTCATGTGAATGGACTGAGAGCAGAGCCTGAAAACGATAATCAAAAGAGTGAGTAGTAGTTTGAAACGAGCGATACGTACGAGTCTCTCGATCGTGTCGACATGCCATGGGTAGCATAACAAGCACGCGCTTGTGATTGAACGGCCAACGTCGATACACTAGGCCAAGCAACTGAGAACGAGAGAGGCGAGCTTGCATTCGTACAAGACTCCTGCGCGCGAGTGGTAATAGACCCGGTCGAATGAGTTGTCGAGTGACGGAATTCCGGGCCATCGCCTGAAGCACAGCCGTGTACGTACGAGCCTCTTGGCACTAGTCCTTGCATCATGATGGTTACCGCTGCACACACCGTGACATGGACCTGCTCTTTGCGGCGTTGCGGTTGGTCGCAACGAATACGTCGTGGGAGCGAGAGCAGCCCCCCAGATGATAGTGAGAGTAGGTTGAAGCGTGAGCGACCGCGGCGGATGAGAGTCGAGCGAGTCGGTTGTGAGAACGCCGCGGCAAAAGAGCAAGTGGCCTCCGAATGACTGTTCTCTAGACTACTCTAACTAGCGTTGGGAAAACCCACCCGCCCGGGAACTGCATGCTACAGCCCCGCATGTTGGGTGGAAAACCAAGGCACCTAAATATACACTTGACGGGGCGAGGCCACAACAGATCCCAACGTACACTTGGTGTTCTTGTTCTGGGATGACCTCCTTTCTCCGGAAAAATCATTTTCCCGTCACCTTCGGCTCCTTGGAAAATCCCCATTTCCTTCATCAATCCGGTCAGGGGCAAAGAGAACAGTCCATTCACATGTTACGCCTAGAGGACTCGTAGAGTCATGTCGAGGGGCGTCGGCAAATCTTGGCGTCGGCCCCAGAGATGGATCGAAGAGGCCAGCCCCCAAATAGTAGGTAGTGACGTTCATGTGAATGGACTGAGAGCAGAGCCTGAAAACGATAATCAAAAGAGTGAGTAGTAGTTTGAAACGAGCGATACGTACGAGTCTCTCGATCGTGTCGACATGCCATGGGTAGCATAACAAGCACGCGCTTGTGATTGAACGGCCAACGTCGATACACTAGGCCAAGCAACTGAGAACGAGAGAGGCGAGCTTGCATTCGTACAAGACTCCTGCGCGCGAGTGGTAATAGACCCGGTCGAATGAGTTGTCGAGTGACGGAATTCCGGGCCATCGCCTGAAGCACAGCCGTGTACGTACGAGCCTCTTGGCACTAGTCCTTGCATCATGATGGTTACCGCTGCACACACCGTGACATGGACCTGCTCTTTGCGGCGTTGCGGTTGGTCGCAACGAATACGTCGTGGGAGCGAGAGCAGCCCCCCAGATGATAGTGAGAGTAGGTTGAAGCGTGAGCGACCGCGGCGGATGAGAGTCGAGCGAGTCGGTTGTGAGAACGCCGCGGCAAAAGAGCAAGTGGCCTCCGAATGACTGTTCTCTAGACTACTCTAACTAGCGTTGGGAAAACCCACCCGCCCGGGAACTGCATGCTACAGCCCCGCATGTTGGGTGGAAAACCAAGGCACCTAAATATACACTTGACGGGGCGAGGCCACAACAGATCCCAACGTACACTTGGTGTTCTTGTTCTGGGATGACCTCCTTTCTCCGGAAAAATCATTTTCCCGTCACCTTCGGCTCCTTGGAAAATCCCCATTTCCTTCATCAATCCGGTCAGGGGCAAAGAGAACAGTCCATTCACATGTTACGCCTAGAGGACTCGTAGAGTCATGTCGAGGGGCGTCGGCAAATCTTGGCGTCGGCCCCAGAGATGGATCGAAGAGGCCAGCCCCAAATAGTAGGTAGTGACGTTCATGTGAATGGACTGAGAGCAGAGCCTGAAAACGATAATCAAAAGAGTGAGTAGTAGTTTGAAACGAGCGATACGTACGAGTCTCTCGATCGTGTCGACATGCCATGGGTAGCATAACAAGCACGCGCTTGTGATTGAACGGCCAACGTCGATACACTAGGCCAAGCAACTGAGAACGAGAGAGGCGAGCTTGCATTCGTACAAGACTCCTGCGCGCGAGTGGTAATAGACCCGGTCGAATGAGTTGTCGAGTGACGGAATTCCGGGCCATCGCCTGAAGCACAGCCGTGTACGTACGAGCCTCTTGGCACTAGTCCTTGCATCATGATGGTTACCGCTGCACACACCGTGACATGGACCTGCTCTTTGCGGCGTTGCGGTTGGTCGCAACGAATACGTCGTGGGAGCGAGAGCAGCCCCCCAGATGATAGTGAGAGTAGGTTGAAGCGTGAGCGACCGCGGCGGATGAGAGTCGAGCGAGTCGGTTGTGAGAACGCCGCGGCAAAAGAGCAAGTGGCCTCCGAATGACTGTTCTCTAGACTACTCTAACTAGCGTTGGGAAAACCCACCCGCCCGGGAACTGCATGCTACAGCCCCGCATGTTGGGTGGAAAACCAAGGCACCTAAATATACACTTGACGGGGCGAGGCCACAACAGATCCCAACGTACACTTGGTGTTCTTGTTCTGGGATGACCTCCTTTCTCCGGAAAAATCATTTTCCCCGTCACCTTCGGCTCCTTGGAAAATCCCCATTTCCTTCATCAATCCGGTCAGGGGCAAAGAGAACAGTCCATTCACATGTTACGCCTAGAGGACTCGTAGAGTCATGTCGAGGGGCGTCGGCAAATCTTGGCGTCGGCCCCAGAGATGGATCGAAGAGGCCAGCCCCCAAATAGTAGGTAGTGACGTTCATGTGAATGGACTGAGAGCAGAGCCTGAAAACGATAATCAAAAGAGTGAGTAGTAGTTTGAAACGAGCGATACGTACGAGTCTCTCGATCGTGTCGACATGCCATGGGTAGCATAACAAGCACGCGCTTGTGATTGAACGGCCAACGTCGATACACTAGGCCAAGCAACTGAGAACGAGAGAGGCGAGCTTGCATTCGTACAAGACTCCTGCGCGCGAGTGGTAATAGACCCGGTCGAATGAGTTGTCGAGTGACGGAATTCCGGGCCATCGCCTGAAGCACAGCCGTGTACGTACGAGCCTCTTGGCACTAGTCCTTGCATCATGATGGTTACCGCTGCACACACCGTGACATGGACCTGCTCTTTGCGGCGTTGCGGTTGGTCGCAACGAATACGTCGTGGGAGCGAGAGCAGCCCCCCAGATGATAGTGAGAGTAGGTTGAAGCGTGAGCGACCGCGGCGGATGAGAGTCGAGCGAGTCGGTTGTGAGAACGCCGCGGCAAAAGAGCAAGTGGCCTCCGAATGACTGTTCTCTAGACTACTCTAACTAGCGTTGGGAAAACCCACCCGCCCGGGAACTGCATGCTACAGCCCCGCATGTTGGGTGGAAAACCAAGGCACCTAAATATACACTTGACGGGGCGAGGCCACAACAGATCCCAACGTACACTTGGTGTTCTTGTTCTGGGATGACCTCCTTTCTCCGGAAAAATCATTTTCCCCGTCACCTTCGGCTCCTTGGAAAATCCCCATTTCCTTCATCAATCCGGTCAGGGGCAAAGAGAACAGTCCATTCACATGTTACGCCTAGAGGACTCGTAGAGTCATGTCGAGGGGCGTCGGCAAATCTTGGCGTCGGCCCCAGAGATGGATCGAAGAGGCCAGCCCCCAAATAGTAGGTAGTGACGTTCATGTGAATGGACTGAGAGCAGAGCCTGAAAACGATAATCAAAAGAGTGAGTAGTAGTTTGAAACGAGCGATACGTACGAGTCTCTCGATCGTGTCGACATGCCATGGGTAGCATAACAAGCACGCGCTTGTGATTGAACGGCCAACGTCGATACACTAGGCCAAGCAACTGAGAACGAGAGAGGCGAGCTTGCATTCGTACAAGACTCCTGCGCGCGAGTGGTAATAGACCCGGTCGAATGAGTTGTCGAGTGACGGAATTCCGGGCCATCGCCTGAAGCACAGCCGTGTACGTACGAGCCTCTTGGCACTAGTCCTTGCATCATGATGGTTACCGCTGCACACACCGTGACATGGACCTGCTCTTTGCGGCGTTGCGGTTGGTCGCAACGAATACGTCGTGGGAGCGAGAGCAGCCCCCCAGATGATAGTGAGAGTAGGTTGAAGCGTGAGCGACCGCGGCGGATGAGAGTCGAGCGAGTCGGTTGTGAGAACGCCGCGGCAAAAGAGCAAGTGGCCTCCGAATGACTGTTCTCTAGACTACTCTAACTAGCGTTGGGAAAACCCACCCGCCCGGGAACTGCATGCTACAGCCCCGCATGTTGGGTGGAAAACCAAGGCACCTAAATATACACTTGACGGGGCGAGGCCACAACAGATCCCAACGTACACTTGGTGTTCTTGTTCTGGGATGACCTCCTTTCTCCGGAAAAATCATTTTCCCCGTCACCTTCGGCTCCTTGGAAAATCCCCATTTCCTTCATCAATCCGGTCAGGGGCAAAGAGAACAGTCCATTCACATGTTACGCCTAGAGGACTCGTAGAGTCATGTCGAGGGGCGTCGGCAAATCTTGGCGTCGGCCCCAGAGATGGATCGAAGAGGCCAGCCCCCAAATAGTAGGTAGTGACGTTCATGTGAATGGACTGAGAGCAGAGCCTGAAAACGATAATCAAAAGAGTGAGTAGTAGTTTGAAACGAGCGATACGTACGAGTCTCTCGATCGTGTCGACATGCCATGGGTAGCATAACAAGCACGCGCTTGTGATTGAACGGCCAACGTCGATACACTAGGCCAAGCAACTGAGAACGAGAGAGGCGAGCTTGCATTCGTACAAGACTCCTGCGCGCGAGTGGTAATAGACCCGGTCGAATGAGTTGTCGAGTGACGGAATTCCGGGCCATCGCCTGAAGCACAGCCGTGTACGTACGAGCCTCTTGGCACTAGTCCTTGCATCATGATGGTTACCGCTGCACACACCGTGACATGGACCTGCTCTTTGCGGCGTTGCGGTTGGTCGCAACGAATACGTCGTGGGAGCGAGAGCAGCCCCCCAGATGATAGTGAGAGTAGGTTGAAGCGTGAGCGACCGCGGCGGATGAGAGTCGAGCGAGTCGGTTGTGAGAACGCCGCGGCAAAAGAGCAAGTGGCCTCCGAATGACTGTTCTCTAGACTACTCTAACTAGCGTTGGGAAAACCCACCCGCCCGGGAACTGCATGCTACAGCCCCGCATGTTGGGTGGAAAACCAAGGCACCTAAATATACACTTGACGGGGCGAGGCCACAACAGATCCCAACGTACACTTGGTGTTCTTGTTCTGGGATGACCTCCTTTCTCCGGAAAAATCATTTTCCCGTCACCTTCGGCTCCTTGGAAAATCCCCATTTCCTTCATCAATCCGGTCAGGGGCAAAGAGAACAGTCCATTCACATGTTACGCCTAGAGGACTCGTAGAGTCATGTCGAGGGGCGTCGGCAAATCTTGGCGTCGGCCCCAGAGATGGATCGAAGAGGCCAGCCCCCAAATAGTAGGTAGTGACGTTCATGTGAATGGACTGAGAGCAGAGCCTGAAAACGATAATCAAAAGAGTGAGTAGTAGTTTGAAACGAGCGATACGTACGAGTCTCTCGATCGTGTCGACATGCCATGGGTAGCATAACAAGCACGCGCTTGTGATTGAACGGCCAACGTCGATACACTAGGCCAAGCAACTGAGAACGAGAGAGGCGAGCTTGCATTCGTACAAGACTCCTGCGCGCGAGTGGTAATAGACCCGGTCGAATGAGTTGTCGAGTGACGGAATTCCGGGCCATCGCCTGAAGCACAGCCGTGTACGTACGAGCCTCTTGGCACTAGTCCTTGCATCATGATGGTTACCGCTGCACACACCGTGACATGGACCTGCTCTTTGCGGCGTTGCGGTTGGTCGCAACGAATACGTCGTGGGAGCGAGAGCAGCCCCCCAGATGATAGTGAGAGTAGGTTGAAGCGTGAGCGACCGCGGCGGATGAGAGTCGAGCGAGTCGGTTGTGAGAACGCCGCGGCAAAAGAGCAAGTGGCCTCCGAATGACTGTTCTCTAGACTACTCTAACTAGCGTTGGGAAAACCCACCCGCCCGGGAACTGCATGCTACAGCCCCGCATGTTGGGTGGAAAACCAAGGCACCTAAATATACACTTGACGGAGCGAGGCCACAACAGATCCCAACGTACACTTGGTGTTCTTGTTCTGGGATGACCTCCTTTCTCCGGAAAAATCATTTTCCCGTCACCTTCGGCTCCTTGGAAAATCCCCATTTCCTTCATCAATCCGGTCAGGGGCAAAGAGAACAGTCCATTCACATGTTACGCCTAGAGGACTCGTAGAGTCATGTCGAGGGGCGTCGGCAAATCTTGGCGTCGGCCCCAGAGATGGATCGAAGAGGCCAGCCCCCAAATAGTAGGTAGTGACGTTCATGTGAATGGACTGAGAGCAGAGCCTGAAAACGATAATCAAAAGAGTGAGTAGTAGTTTGAAACGAGCGATACGTACGAGTCTCTCGATCGTGTCGACATGCCATGGGTAGCATAACAAGCACGCGCTTGTGATTGAACGGCCAACGTCGATACACTAGGCCAAGCAACTGAGAACGAGAGAGGCGAGCTTGCATTCGTACAAGACTCCTGCGCGCGAGTGGTAATAGACCCGGTCGAATGAGTTGTCGAGTGACGGAATTCCGGGCCATCGCCTGAAGCACAGCCGTGTACGTACGAGCCTCTTGGCACTAGTCCTTGCATCATGATGGTTACCGCTGCACACACCGTGACATGGACCTGCTCTTTGCGGCGTTGCGGTTGGTCGCAACGAATACGTCGTGGGAGCGAGAGCAGCCCCCCCAGATGATAGTGAGAGTAGGTTGAAGCGTGAGCGACCGCGGCGGATGAGAGTCGAGCGAGTCGGTTGTGAGAACGCCGCGGCAAAAGAGCAAGTGGCCTCCGAATGACTGTTCTCTAGACTACTCTAACTAGCGTTGGGAAAACCCACCCGCCCGGGAACTGCATGCTACAGCCCCGCATGTTGGGTGGAAAACCAAGGCACCTAAATATACACTTGACGGGGCGAGGCCACAACAGATCCCAACGTACACTTGGTGTTCTTGTTCTGGGATGACCTCCTTTCTCCGGAAAAATCATTTTCCCGTCACCTTCGGCTCCTTGGAAAATCCCCATTTCCTTCATCAATCCGGTCAGGGGCAAAGAGAACAGTCCATTCACATGTTACGCCTAGAGGACTCGTAGAGTCATGTCGAGGGGCGTCGGCAAATCTTGGCGTCGGCCCCAGAGATGGATCGAAGAGGCCAGCCCCCAAATAGTAGGTAGTGACGTTCATGTGAATGGACTGAGAGCAGAGCCTGAAAACGATAATCAAAAGAGTGAGTAGTAGTTTGAAACGAGCGATACGTACGAGTCTCTCGATCGTGTCGACATGCCATGGGTAGCATAACAAGCACGCGCTTGTGATTGAACGGCCAACGTCGATACACTAGGCCAAGCAACTGAGAACGAGAGAGGCGAGCTTGCATTCGTACAAGACTCCTGCGCGCGAGTGGTAATAGACCCGGTCGAATGAGTTGTCGAGTGACGGAATTCCGGGCCATCGCCTGAAGCACAGCCGTGTACGTACGAGCCTCTTGGCACTAGTCCTTGCATCATGATGGTTACCGCTGCACACACCGTGACATGGACCTGCTCTTTGCGGCGTTGCGGTTGGTCGCAACGAATACGTCGTGGGAGCGAGAGCAGCCCCCCAGATGATAGTGAGAGTAGGTTGAAGCGTGAGCGACCGCGGCGGATGAGAGTCGAGCGAGTCGGTTGTGAGAACGCCGCGGCAAAAGAGCAAGTGGCCTCCGAATGACTGTTCTCTAGACTACTCTAACTAGCGTTGGGAAAACCCACCCGCCCGGGAACTGCATGCTACAGCCCCGCATGTTGGGTGGAAAACCAAGGCACCTAAATATACACTTGACGGGGCGAGGCCACAACAGATCCCAACGTACACTTGGTGTTCTTGTTCTGGGATGACCTCCTTTCTCCGGAAAAATCATTTTCCCCGTCACCTTCGGCTCCTTGGAAAATCCCCATTTCCTTCATCAATCCGGTCAGGGGCAAAGAGAACAGTCCATTCACATGTTACGCCTAGAGGACTCGTAGAGTCATGTCGAGGGCGTCGGCAAATCTTGGCGTCGGCCCCAGAGATGGATCGAAGAGGCCAGCCCCAAATAGTAGGTAGTGACGTTCATGTGAATGGACTGAGAGCAGAGCCTGAAAACGATAATCAAAAGAGTGAGTAGTAGTTTGAAACGAGCGATACGTACGAGTCTCTCGATCGTGTCGACATGCCATGGGTAGCATAACAAGCACGCGCTTGTGATTGAACGGCCAACGTCGATACACTAGGCCAAGCAACTGAGAACGAGAGAGGCGAGCTTGCATTCGTACAAGACTCCTGCGCGCGAGTGGTAATAGACCCGGTCGAATGAGTTGTCGAGTGACGGAATTCCGGGCCATCGCCTGAAGCACAGCCGTGTACGTACGAGCCTCTTGGCACTAGTCCTTGCATCATGATGGTTACCGCTGCACACACCGTGACATGGACCTGCTCTTTGCGGCGTTGCGGTTGGTCGCAACGAATACGTCGTGGGAGCGAGAGCAGCCCCCCAGATGATAGTGAGAGTAGGTTGAAGCGTGAGCGACCGCGGCGGATGAGAGTCGAGCGAGTCGGTTGTGAGAACGCCGCGGCAAAAGAGCAAGTGGCCTCCGAATGACTGTTCTCTAGACTACTCTAACTAGCGTTGGGAAAACCCACCCGCCCGGGAACTGCATGCTACAGCCCCGCATGTTGGGTGGAAAACCAAGGCACCTAAATATACACTTGACGGAGCGAGGCCACAACAGATCCCAACGTACACTTGGTGTTCTTGTTCTGGGATGACCTCCTTTCTCCGGAAAAATCATTTTCCCCGTCACCTTCGGCTCCTTGGAAAATCCCCATTTCCTTCATCAATCCGGTCAGGGGCAAAGAGAACAGTCCATTCACATGTTACGCCTAGAGGACTCGTAGAGTCATGTCGAGGGGCGTCGGCAAATCTTGGCGTCGGCCCCAGAGATGGATCGAAGAGGCCAGCCCCAAATAGTAGGTAGTGACGTTCATGTGAATGGACTGAGAGCAGAGCCTGAAAACGATAATCAAAAGAGTGAGTAGTAGTTTGAAACGAGCGATACGTACGAGTCTCTCGATCGTGTCGACATGCCATGGGTAGCATAACAAGCACGCGCTTGTGATTGAACGGCCAACGTCGATACACTAGGCCAAGCAACTGAGAACGAGAGGCGAGCTTGCATTCGTACAAGACTCCTGCGCGCGAGTGGTAATAGACCCGGTCGAATGAGTTGTCGAGTGACGGAATTCCGGGCCATCGCCTGAAGCACAGCCGTGTACGTACGAGCCTCTTGGCACTAGTCCTTGCATCATGATGGTTACCGCTGCACACACCGTGACATGGACCTGCTCTTTGCGGCGTTGCGGTTGGTCGCAACGAATACGTCGTGGGAGCGAGAGCAGCCCCCCAGATGATAGTGAGAGTAGGTTGAAGCGTGAGCGACCGCGGCGGATGAGAGTCGAGCGAGTCGGTTGTGAGAACGCCGCGGCAAAAGAGCAAGTGGCCTCCGAATGACTGTTCTCTAGACTACTCTAACTAGCGTTGGGAAAACCCACCCGCCCGGGAACTGCATGCTACAGCCCCGCATGTTGGGTGGAAAACCAAGGCACCTAAATATACACTTGACGGGGCGAGGCCACAACAGATCCCAACGTACACTTGGTGTTCTTGTTCTGGGATGACCTCCTTTCTCCGGAAAAATCATTTTCCCCGTCACCTTCGGCTCCTTGGAAAATCCCCAATACCTACCTAGAAATTCAGAATGGCCGATTGCGTTCCTGCACTATTTGGTGGTCGTAGAGGTTGAAATAACATCGAAGGAACGAACGATAAGCAACAAGCAAATCCAGGTTGGAGTGCACTATCCTAGGGTGACTCGAACTTCTTTTTGAGTTATCTCTATGGAAAACACGAGCTCGGGCTTCCAAAAAAATTGGCATTGAACGCTGGTGTAGACGCGAGCCCTTGTGGTTCCTTTACATGACCTAGAGTTGAGCTTCCTTTTCTTGAATGGTTTGAACTTCTGACCCCCCACGAATCTCGAACGGAGCACTGCTCCGGTAGCAGGCTCGTCAACAATTGCGCACGTGGCAAACTCAATTTACGTTTACTTCACTCATGATGCGCTACGTCTTTCCAAAAGCAACCTCCTTTACCGTCCAGTAGCACCACCTTTTCGGTGATTCTTCAAAGGATGCTGTACAAGCTCTTGCGTGGCGATCCTGTCAAAGCCCTTGTGAAAACTGCCCGAAGAGAAACACGCTGAATAAATAACTCAATAGAACCGTTTAATTCTGGTGCCGAGTCAACGTAATGGCTGCCTGCTGGTACTGCTGGTAGTGGCTGTTGCAGTAGTTGCACGTGCGTTCGTACGCCTGCTTCCGGCACCCTTGAACGATGCAGCGTTTGCCTAGAAAAACATCGCAAATTAGCACATTTTGGATAGAATGACACAGTACAGTTTGCTTACCACCACCGTGGGCCCAGCACAAGCCGTTGGAGATAGCGATCTTATCGCAGTCCCCCGTTTTACACTTTGTACCGCCGCCATGAGACCAACAGTAGCCACGAGACTTGGCTCGGTTAGAGCAACCCGGAGACTTGCACTCCATCGATCCGCCTGTGAAAGAATCGACTAGTTAGCTAACGCCGAAGGAACGAGAATAGAATGAGACGTACCATGCTTCCAACAGCGACCAAAGTGTTTGGCTCGACTGCTGCAACCTTCCGCAGTGCATCGTTTCCCGCCCTAAAGAGACAGCAAAGTCAGACATGAACCTACAGAATTGAAGAACAATACAGCAAACGTACTCCATGGCGAACGCAGAGTCCGTGGTCGACCACGTAGTGGTGCAGCCGCCGTATCTGCACGTTCGGCTTGCTGGTCGGGCTGTTCGAGGACTGGGCGTTCTAATTGGGCGAGTTCTAGCGCCTACAAGACCTGGAGGCGTCAAGTCCCCGATACAACAGCGTACGGGCTCGAAGGCGCTGGGAGACTCGGCATAACGAAGCCACTGCGTTTGCTGTAGTCTGTGGCATTCGGTCGAGCTGTAAGAAACAACAGGGAAAAGGTGCCGTTAGACGATAAGAAGACTTGATCACCTTAGAGATCACGTACGTACCCATAAAGGCAGCAGAATACGTCGGAGTCTCGGAGTATTGAGGAGTAAACACGAACGTGTTCTCCTGGTATCGCTGCTGCTGTGGACTGGTGCTTCTCAGCACGTCCGAGATGGCCGGGAGCATCGGAGCTCGAGGGGGAAGCAGAGGCGGCAGGTCCACGAAACCCGGTTGGGTGGTCACGAATTCCGGTTCGGGTTTAACGTAGACGGCATCTCTCTGTGGGTGAGACCGTAGCAGGTCGGTGAGAACGATGGTGTTCTCGGGCGGCGTCCATGGTACGGACTTCTGCCGGCTCAACAACCGGGTCAACGTGACGTGCTCTCTACCAGTTCTTGCTTGGTGCATGGTACGTCTCCCACTCTGGTCGGAGCTGTCAGCAGTCGAACTTCGGTGCTCGAAGACGTCAAGGACGCATCGTGACTTCGCAGCTTCGAGGCGCTTTCCAGGTCTCCGGCTGGGTGACGTGGTGACGCGTGATTGACCCTCGACCACAGAATTCAAATCCTTCCTGCAATCCAGTCACGCGGGTGCCGCATGGACGACCAGCTGAGGGATGCCAATGCTGGTGATCACTGTGACGAGCGTCAAAGCCTCCGGAATTAAATGAACTCCGACCCTTTCAAGATCCGTCAAGCGAACGGCTCTTCCCAACCGTCCGCACGGGGCAGATCTTCAGCGTTAGATAGCTAGAGACCTTGGACCATGGAGGGATATCTCTGGAAACGGGGCCGTAAAGTGCCCAGCATGTACGTTGTCTGCACTGGAATGCACGATCACTTCATTACTGACTCAATATCATCTAGGAAGCGGCACTACGCTGTGCTTAAAGGCACCATGTTGTCGTTCTACGTCACGCAGGACGAGGCTCAACGCTCTGGAGCTGTACCGAAACGCGTTCTGGAGCTCATCGACCTCCGCATTACGCCCGGGAATCCGTCGACAGACACGCCGCACCCGCCACCTCTGGTACTCAAGTACTTGGACGTGGACGGAGGTGGCACTTTACACTGTCGCGCGGACTCGAGAGAGACGCAGCACGTTTGGATCGAGGCGTTCCAGCACGCGCTGAAAGAACCGGATCGATTGGCTCAGGAGGAGATCGCAGAGGCGCAGGAAGAGCTACTGAAGGACTCGCAACGCCACACTCGCGCGATCCAACAAGCCACCGAAGCAGTGGAAAAGGCTGGTCGACAGCACCGGGAACAAGCCAAATCCGAGGCGGCGCTGCAGCAGAATCGATCCATTGCGGTGGAGCTGAACACGCAGCTGGAGACTGCTAAAACGCTGCAAGGAGAATCTCTACAGAAGCTCCAGGCGCTGCAGAACGTTCTGGAGGAGGCGAGACAGCGCGTGCACGCATCGTCTTTAGGCTCGGAAGACTCGACGTTCGACCAGGCCATGGAGACTGTGGAGAGACTGGCAGCTAAAGTGGAAGTAGCAGCTAGTGCGGAAGCTACACACGGGCGGAACGTGGAGCTGCTGCAGCTTCAGACTCAAGCGAACTCCAACGAGCAGCAGGAGCTGGTCGAACGCGTGCAAAAGTGCGCGGCGGAGAGTAAAATCCTGCGTCAAGTGGCTGCGAAGAGCCTTGAAGACGCTCAACGAGCCAAACATCGGACCAAAAGACTGGCGTCGTGGGGAGATGAAGCGAGTTCTGGAGCTGACGCTGCTCACACGAGGCCGTCGCAACTGGATCCGTTAGTGGAAGGCTATTTACTGTGTCAACATCCAATGCGGACGACGATGCATCGCCGCTACTACGTTCTAATTGGCAACACGTTGTGCTGGTACGCGGATCAAGACGCGTTCGTGACGAAAATGGACGCTCCAAGTGGCGTTTTACACGTCGCGGAGGTGGCGGAATGGGACGGGAAAGTCAAACCCACGTCCCCCATTCGACGCCTTGTAGATCCCTTCAGCAGCAGTGCAAAACCTCATTCGAATGAACAGTATCCACACCCGTTTGCAGTGCTGACAGTCGAAGGGAAGACGCTGCGTTGCAGTGCTCCACTCAAGAAAAGCCAGGAAGATTGGGTCGCAGCTCTGCACGTGGGTCTTACGATGCCTCCGCTGTCTCCGCATCGAGCTCGAGCTGCGAAATCCCGTCGAGACTCGTTCGACTTGTTGGCATCCACGCCGTCTCCTAAGCGACAAAATACTGAAGAAGCAAAGAAAGAGGAGACAACGGAAGCTCAAAAACCGGTGGGAACCGAAGCAGAATTGACGTCGGAAGTGGTGGTGGAAGGCTATTTGGTCGGGAAAAGTTCTCTTGAAGATACGATGAAGAAGAAGTACTGCGTGCTCCGAGCGTTAACGCTCTACGTCTTCGCCACGCATCAAGAGGCAGTGACTATGGCTGCCCCTCAACGTCGCCTCACGATACGAAGCTCCACGTTCCACGTCTGTGGCGTGTCGAACTGGGACGGCCACGCCACTTTGATGCACTACGACCACGGCTTCCTACTGCAGACCAGCGAGCACCAGAGTATCTACTGCAGCGCTCCCAGTCTCCAGGAGAAGAACCGCTGGCTCAACGGCGTTCAACAAGCGCTACTACGGTACCAACACGACGCGAAACGAGGCACAAGACTGTTCGATCAATCTGCAGACGACGACGAAGAGAAAACGGGGCTAAGTGAACGCCAACTCTCCTACGACTCAGCTCGACGTGAATTCCTGGCTATTTTACAGCGATATTACGCTGAGTATCACCCTGGAAAGCTCGGAGACGTGCCGATGCTGTTAGCTCGATACCAAGGACGGGAACAGGCTCTGGCTGAGCACTTGGATCGTCTTTATGGCACGTCAATGGGGAGAGATAGCAACGTTCAGAACATCCTAGCGGCACTCGTGACTCCTGCCCCTCCGCCTTCCCCTCAACCAACGATTAGTGCTCCACCTTCACCAGCTATTCGTTCTTCAAGGGATATGACTGACTGGCTCACTTGGAACAAGGACGCCACCTCCAGTTTCTGTATTTTGGCTGGGAATCGTCTTGAACGGTATGAAAATGAGGAACAGAGCAAAACTGGAGCTCCGTTGGCTGTGTTCGTTGTGACTGGAGTTCACGACTACCCCAGTCCGTCCCCAACGATGAACAAATCGACGGTATCCGACCAGGAATTGCAGTTTTTCCTGTCTGGTGGCCACGAAATGGAAGGACAAACACTCCGTTCTACCACTGAATTGCTGGTGCTTCAAGCAACTTCAGCCGAAGCGAAAGGCAAATGGATGGAGAAGTTGAGAAGCGCTTTAACACCGCAGTCGAGCGTCTCGAAACCGGAGCCTTCACCGAAATTGCCACCGGTTATGCCGTCACCGACTTTGCCACCGGTTATTTCCACGCAAGCCACCACTTTTCAGGAGAAATTGGTGGAATTTTACCAACGACATAACCCGAAACGCGTGGGGGATGTGGAAACTTTACTTTCGAGTTTTGCAGGACGGGAACGGCAGCTGTTGGCGTCTTTGGATGCAACTTACGACACGAACGTGAGCTCGGATGGGACTTTTGCCGCTTTCCTCCCGCCATTATCACCACCCAACGCACGTCCAGCTTCCAATGTGCCCATTTATCGAGAGGGTTATCTGGCGGTGAAACACCCACGTTTAGGTGCTTCCTATCGCAAATGCTTTTGCACTCTCAGTGGCACGAATTGGCAATGTTTCGACAGTAGTGTGGTGGCACATAGTGGCCATGCAGCTTTACTATCGGATGTGGTTGTCAGTGTGCACCCTGTTACTGCCAAACTCGCAGAGACGTTAGCTTTCCCTTTGGAGACTGAAACGAATGGAGTTATTTTGCTGCGTTCCGATGCTGCGGAGATTGTCCACGACTGGACCCAAGCTCTACGAGCTGCAATAGCGAGTCAACCACGTACAAGTGGAGCTCAAGAAGATACAGAGGAGAAGAAGGACTCGAGCAGCCCCTTGGAACAGCTTCGTGTTCGGATCACGGACTTCTACGAGAAGCATAACCCTTCCAAAGTCTCGGACGTGGAATCGTTACTTCATGCTTTCCAAGGACGTGAAGGTGCATTACTGGAGCAAATTGACACCGTCTACAAGAGTCAACTAGCGACTGATCCAGTGTGTACTTCATTGTGTGCTACACTCGCTGCCAAGTACGCAGAGGAACATCAAAGCGCTTCCCCAGTTAAACCAACCACAGAAGTTGCAACGGATGAAGCTATTCTGATGGAAGGGTATCTCATGAAACGTGGCCACAAGATCCCGTCCATGAGGAAAAGATACTGCGTCCTCATTGGCAATGAACTTTCGTACTACGTCACACACGACGACAGTAAGAACCCTGGCGGCGGCGCGATGACGAATCCTTTAGGTAATTTTCACATTGAAGTGGCGGGTGATTGGCACGGGAAAACGGCAACGCACACGTACGAACACGCGATGGAACTGGAGACAACGGATGGGAAAACTTTCTTTTGTGCTGCGGCAACTGCCAAGGATAAACAACAGTGGGTTGACGCCTTTCGTCGTGGAATTGCACTCGCTCGAAAGGAACAGCGTCGTGCTGAGCTTGAGGAAGGGAATGGCGATGAAACGGAGTCCGAGAGGCAACTTCGGGAGCAATTCCGAGAGAAACTGGCAGATTTCTATCGTGTTCGGAACCCGGCAAAACTCCCCGACTTGGATTTACTTTTGAGTTGCTATACTCAGCGCGAATTGGCTCTGTTGCAAGCTATTGACGAAGCGTATGGGACGACTTTAGCAGCGGATGACAGTCTTTTAGCGCTTCTCCCTCCGTTACCCGAACAAGCGGCAGCTCTCGCAACTCTTAAACTCGATGGCTACTTGAAGAAAACGTCCGGTGACAGTTCCAATTCCCTCTGGAAACGTGCACAAACGGTTTACGTTGCCGTCAATGGGTTGACAATTTCACTTTTTGCCAGTCGAGAAGGATTCAAAAGTGGCGCAGGTTTAGGCGAAGGAGCGACAATTCTGGCAGTTAAAGACGACGACAATCGGTCTGCGGTAAACCGTTTTGCAGTGGAAACAAGTGACCATGAATGGCTACGTTTTGAAGCGAGAGACACAATGGAAAAGAGATTGTGGGTGCAAGTGATTCGAGCGGCACTTGACACAGTTTTAGCTCAAAGTTTATTGGCTGATGAAGTCGCAGAGAAGGAAGTTGCCAGTGGAGTTGCCGTGGATGCAAGAGGCTTTTTACTGCTGCGATTGGACTTTAATTGCCCACAAGAAGATCATTGGAAACGACGCGAAACTCCAACGACAATTGAAGAACGCAGTGTGGCACTGGAAAACGGCAACGAGTTGGTGATTACGAAATCCACTTCTTCTCTAAAAGCTGGCGAGGAGCAGGCGCGTTTCCGAGTAGTGAGTACTCGCGCTTGGACTCCAAGTGTTCGTTGTTGGCCTGTGACAGCTGGGAATCGCGCTCCTCGTTTCCCTTTCCAAATAGTGACACAGGAGCAATTTGTATTGAGTTGCAGTGCTGCAACTGATGCAGAAAGAGCCAAATGGATCCGGCAACTTCGAGTTGGAGCTGAACAAGCTGCAGCACTGGAAATGCTGGAGGAGCAGCTGCTGGAAACGAAATCTCCCATGTCTCCTGGTCGTCGAAGTCTCGTTGATAAAAGAGAGCGAAGTCTCAATGAAGAGATTTTTGTTCCTTCTCATCCGGTTCCAGTGTTAAAAGAAGAAGAAGAGCCTCCGATGACTGGGTATTTATCTTTCCGCCTCGCTCAGTCTCCACTCTCTTCAGGCGAAGCTCGCCATGCCTCTCAAGTGCCCATTCCTCATGAAGGTTTCATTGTATTAAATATGAGAGGTCAAGTGTCTATCTACGAGGACGAAAGTGCGTTTTATCGTAAAGATTCACCTACGTGCGAGGCTCAAGCAGTGGAATTATTGTCGGAAGGAGTAGCCTCACTGGATATGTCTGCTCACAGTCCAAAGACCAAGTCAAATCTGCGTCATCTCTTCCCAGGAGCTAAAGAAGCAGTTACGATGTCGTTGGCATTTGCTGTTTTGCTTCATCCATTGAAAGACGACAGCACTGAGGACTTCAACATCGACCAAGTCGAAAATACGGCAATGCTGGAGATTTTCCCTACTCTTCCGTCTCAACGGGATCAGTGGATGGAAGCTTTTGCCAGTAGAATCGACTTTGCCAGGGGTGAAGCACTGTTAGCCGATGAGAAACTGATGCTGAAACTCGAGAGAGATGAAGAACCAGTCGAAGAGAAGCGAGATGAGGAAGCGAACGACAGTAGCAGTGGAAATGACGATGATTCCGATGATAGCGGCTTTGAAGACAAACCTCTAACTGTGGAGATCTCCGAGGACGAACCAGTCGGGAAAGACTCAAAACCTTCCGGTTTTGTCTTTCGAGCTGCTGCAATGGAGGGGATTCTCACCCCTTGGCAGACGTCAACGTCTCCAATTCGCATGCCAGGCAGCTCCAAGTTAAAGCCAATGGCTTCTGTGTACGCAGTTCTCATCGGCTGCCATTTACGTTGTTATCCGTCTCGAGAATCAGCCGCAACGAAAGAGGAACCTCCATCTTTTGATGTCGAAGTGACCTCCTGTTCATCATGGGAAGCCATTACAGCTTCGTGGTTAGCTATCGGCAAGGACGACGAGAATTTGGGTCTTAAAGTGGAAGTCAAAGGTTCTCGACACAGCTCGTGCTTCTCTGCACCAACAGTTGAAGCCAAGAACCAGTGGATTCAAGTGTTACAGCACGAGCTCAATTTTGTCGTGGCGGAGCGCTCTCTGAGTCTGTCCGAACGACACTTTACCCAAGAAGTGGCTGCACATCTCGCTAGTGTCGCTGCAGCAGCCGAAGCGGCAAATTCCAGTGGAAGTGATAAAATCCCACAAACGGACGGATATCTTCGCGTTCGGCACCACAATTTGGGATCCGTTTGGCGAGATCGCTTCGTGGTTTTAGAAGGCAGCAGTCTGACGATTTATTCCGAGAATTGCGTACTGGATGAAGGCAAACCTCGCTTCCCGAACTTGGCAGTGGAACAGCACGAGCTTGTGGGGGTGGAGAAGTGGCGTCCAGTGTTTACGAGTCTTGGACGGAGTGGTTCGGGGCTCAAAGGCACCGGATTCCGAGCGGAAACCAGCAGTGGCGTGTACTTGGAGTTCAGTGCAAAGACTGCAGATGAGGCCACTAAATGGAAAACAGCTATAACTGCTGCCACAACGAAAGAATCCACGGAGACTACGGTCTCACGTGACGCCACGTTGCCATTTATCTCTGGAGCTCGTATGGAAGGGTATCTCAAGCTCAAAGACCCGCAGAAGAAGAAGAAAACCATAAAGATGAAGCCTAGCTTTTCATACCCGTGCATCTTCATGTACACGTGGCGGTCGAACTCGCTGATACTCGTGGCTTTTAACGCCCCAGCCACGTCGACGACATCCTCCAACTCGTTCTTGTGTCGAAGCAGGAACGACTTGAGAGTGAACGTCATGAGGAAATTGTACACCGGGTTGATCTTTCCACGACAGAAAAGGTCGAAGGCGTTGTACCCTGGCGAGATCAACACTCCGGCACGAAGGCGCGAATTGTCTCCCAGTTCACACAGATAACTGCACAGAAGACCAGCTCCAGCAGAGCAGCCGATGCCGTAAAGTTCACTCTCCGGAAACGTTTTCTCCACGTGGGAAATGGCTTCCTCCAGGTCTCGGACGCATCCGAAAGCCTGGAGCTTTGGCGTTGAGAGTTTCATCCCTCCGTGACCTCGTTTGTTGAACACCACAGGGCGATAACCATGAGCCAGAGCCTCAGCACACAGAGAACGCATGTTTTCACTGCAGCCAACGAGTCCGTGCATGATAATGGCAATGGGAGCATTGTCTGACAGAGGTTTTGCCATTGCCACTGAAGCCTCCAGAGCCCAATCCAAAGAGGCCTGACCTCCATCTTTGAACGTCAGCACGTCTCTCTTGTACTTGACGGGGGATTGAGGCACCAGGAACGTCAGGAAGCACTGGATGTGGCCATTTGTCCACCATGTAGGCGTGTACTTGTCCAGCATGGGCTGCAAAGCCTGCAAACGTGCAAATATGGCAAATACCGCAAATAAGGTTAGACACAGTCCTAAAATACCATATTTACCACATTACCACTTACCCCTGCCATGAACTCGTTCAGCTCCGAGTCACCTGCAATGATGCGCTTGGCTGCGCCAGTGCGAGAACCCACGATGCCTCTCGCAGCCAGTAGCACGCAACCGGAGATCAGCGTGGCGGCAGCAGTCGCCAACATACTCCTGCAACAAGGTGACAAACACTCTGTCGTTAGTTTTTATCATAAAGTGAAAAGTTGCTATAAAATCAATCGATTGGCACATTTGGGAATCGGCAAAACGCCACAGTGTCCACGTCGAAAGGAAAACAATGGGCACGCGGAAAGTTGCCATTGAGTGTCTAACCCCGATGATTTGCGTGGCGAAAGGCAAAATGGCAAAGGTACTCACTCTTTCGAGGCCGTTGTAGCCACCATGGTGCTCAACATGATAGCGCTGCTGCTTCGCTCGGTGGCCTGCGTCGCCCCCGCCCTTCTGTGTGCTGCAACGCGTGAGCGGAAGTGCCGCGCCAGCGACCATCCGGCCGTGCATCCGGTAGTTTCTTTTTCCATGACGAGCGACGACGGGAATCAGACAATTCGCATAGTGAAAGCAAGTAAATAAAAGTGCTTAACGGCCAAGGACTCAGAAATGGATCCGTTGGTCAGAACCGGTGCGGGCGCGAAATCTGTCGCCACGCAGCCGACGTGGCCTTTGTTGCCACGTGCGTGGCGCCAACGCTGACGTACGAGGACAGGAGCAAGTGTACAAGTGCATCCAACTCCTTGGGTTCATGGTTCTCCTTCTTCGTCATTTTAAACTTTCGTGATTTTGATTTTCATTAGATGAAAAAGCCATTGCGATCTTCTAGCAAAAGTGCGGACAAGATGTGGTTGTCCAAGGACGGCTTGCCAGTGGCAAGTTGCCACCATGCATCAATGCTTCCAGGAGTGTATCTGGTTGCAAAGGTGTGTACTGTGACGCCTTGATACCCAGTGATTCACTGAGTGGCGGTGCAGCGGATAGCTGACCACTTTTGCAACGAAGATTTGTTGCAAGTTCGCAAAAATACAACAACAAAAATCGTTAACGGTAAAACAACCTAACAGGCCTTAGCTAATAATACGTTTAACAGTTTGCTGAAAAATGGCTCTACTAGCGAACACGACTATGAATTTCCATCTGCAGCGGTCGTCTAAGAGCTGTCTGGATGGGGAACCTTCAGTTGCACAAGTCGTGGTGGTCTCAACTCAACAGAAATGGTTTCGTGCTCGTCGTCTCTGCGTCCAAGCAGCCGAGTCGGTACTGCAAGTGATGCGTCTCGCCTTCGTCAGTGGTCCACCAGCGTGGCTTTTCACCTACTTTTTCACTTTGGGCAACCTTTTCACTGGAAAGTCTCCCGCGGTTCAATCCGACGCCGATTTGATCTGCATGACCGTTTTGGTTGCAACTTTTTGTCATTGCAGTACAGTTGTGGCACCATACACTCTGTCACTACGGAATTTCACTCGTTTGGATGGAACTCCTTGGACTTTATGCAACTTGTCCAAAAATTCGTCAGCAAAACTTGGTTATTTTGCATTTTGACACACATTTTGGCAGTGGGAGGAACCTACGTGATTGTCTCGACAGAGCACGATTTCGCAGCTGAGGTCAAGCTGCACCTGTATTTGGATTCGTGCTATTCTTCCGTTGATAAACGCCTCTGGGCCTCAGTACACTCGGCCGAGCAAGTTAATACGTCAAGAAACGATTTTCGGAGTGCGCCAGAGTTTACTGCACTTCCACGCTGCTGCCAGCCACGCGGAAATGTGCTCGGAGTATATCGCCATTATCTGTTCCACCTCAATTTTCTACTTCCTTCAGCACCACCCGATAAACGCGGTGGTCAACTTGAAGTTTTTCATGTAACATTTATTTGTTATTTTGTATGAAAGCGCTATCCTATTGTACATGTTGAGCTGTCGGATTACCAGACAAAGCAGTCTTGCGGTTGGAAGAGCGACGCTGGACGGTACCGCATCGGCCGTTGCACCATGTAGTACGGCATGCGGATCTGCAGGGTGCCGTTCTCGAAGATCTGCTGCGTGGCCTCCTCCATGTTGAGCATATTCCGCGGGAACTGCTCGACGATCTCGAAGCGGCCGAAGGTCGGTGCGCCACTGAGGCGCGACATCATGATGTCCTTCTGCGTGGGCAAGCGGAAGCCACTGACGCGAAGGACTCCGTTGTGTTCGTTCCACTGCACTCGGACATTCTGCGGATCGACGTTTCTCAGACGCGCGATGAGGTAGATGCCGTCCTGGCGACGCTGCAGCTGGTAGTACGGCCGCCACACAGGCAAAGAGTTGACGTCGACGTCCAGAGTCTGCGGGTTCGAAGCTGGTTGGGGTCTCGATGACTTTTTCTGCGGAACAGCTACTTCTTCTTCATCATCAGCTTCGGTCTCCATCGATTCGTCCTGTTTAGCGTCAACAGACTCCTCCATCTCTTCGTCTTCCGTTGGCTCCTCTTCAACCTCAGATTCGCTTTCCTCTTCCTCTCCACTCTCCTCGAACAGAGCCTTCACGTGCATATCGTCAGACTCGAAGCCACTGTCACTGGGCGTCGAAGGTGCGAGCGTTTGGCCTTCAAAGCCACTGAGCAATTGCTCCCCGAACTGTTTCAATTTAGCGCTGCGTTCCTTGAAGGCGTCGGCCTGAGGCAGCAGCTGCTGAACGAACACCACCAGAGCCTTGCGAGCGCTCTTGATCTCTGCGTCTCCGTAGCTCAATACCCCGTCCAAGTCGATGAGGTAGCGCGTGAGCAGCTCCGCCTGCTCCTTCACGCGGTAGTCGAAGGCGCCGAGCTCCAGTCGCAGCTTCTTGACGGTTTGGGCGGCGTCTTGAGGCTTCAAAGTCTGCAGTCGCCACTTGGCGCCGCACACCATAGCGGCCACGTGCCCGTACTGGGCCGGCAGTCGCGTGTTGAGCTTGTCCTGCACGTCCTGGACTTTGCTCTCGATGGCCTGCAGGCGGTTTCTCTCCTGGGATGTCTGGGCCTCCATTTGTGATGTAGTTAGGAGGTTGGTAGTGTGGTTTTGTTGCTGTTTTGGTGACTTGTTGGTCAGTTGGCAAATTGAATAATGAACGACGTTGAAGTGAAGACACTTGTGCTTGGCGCTGAAGTGAGACAGTCTGGGACGTTCCAGACTGGATCACGAATGTTCGAGAGCATACTGGAACCAAGTGAAGCGAGGATTCGCAATCAACATCGCACTTAACCGAGTTGATGTGACTGGGAAGTAAAAAACATCACGGTGTAGCCATGTGCCAGAATTAAGATGGCTACAAAAAATTCACAAATAACTTGCTCATGATTCTTAGTTGGATAAGCTTAGTTGAAATAAGCAACATCTCATGGGCTTATATGTATACACCCCCTTCCATTCCAACATGTTTATGACTCAGTTCCTACATCTTTCCCTCCTACACGGACGTTTTCTTTTTCTTCGCTAACTTCTCCTTCATGATCTTCACTTTGTTCGCTAACTTCTCCTTGACGTTCTCCCATCTCTTCGCCTCCTCCACGTCCTTCGCAGCGGCGCGGGCGAGAAGAAGTTTGGCTTGGTAAGCTTTCTCGCTGATGACCTTCTCCCTGCCGTCGGGAAGTCTCTCGAAGCGAAGGGGCCTCTTAATGTGAGGCGGCCCGTACCTTTCCATCGACTCGAGCTTCTCCAAAGCCTTTTTAGACTTGCCACTCTGGAACATCATCCAGCTAATGAGTCCTCCACGCTCTTCTTTCGTTAAATCGGCGGCGGACAGCTTGGTGGTCGTGCCGGTATTCTTCTCCTTGAGGTTCCTGGCATCTCCACCCGAGCGAAGTCTGTTGGGGTTGGTAGCTTGGACGGTGTCTACACTGACGAGAATTGCGGCTACGAGTGATAGCAACAGGAAACTCAAACGCATGGCAGCGGCTCTTAAATGGAGAAGCTGGGATGAAGTCGAAGCACTTGAGTGTTAGCTGGAGAAAGAGATTCTGAACGGGATGCAGCTCGTTGGTATTGTGAGGCCGCAATTACCACGTTTCGGGGACAAACGTCGATACAACACATGCAAATCGGTGAGGCCAAATCTGCATCATCAGAGTGTAATCGAGTTGTAATCTGCACTCGCACAGAGAACCAAGGTCTGACTGGTGAATTGCGGAAAAATGCCAATCTCCCTTACCTTCTTCCAGAACTTTTCCACTTGGCAGCAGTTTTCTTTTACAGTTCATGTAGAGAGTATTTTTTCCTGCAGTCGATACAAAATCGCCAATAATATTCCTTCACCGTATGATGCGAAGTCCCCGACTGATGCTACATCGCCATCGAGTTGTACATGAGTGCATCTCCTGAAAAATAGCATGGGCGACTTCAAAGTACAGTACCACATAAGATGCATGAAAAACGAAGTTCTTGATCGCGTTCTGGTAACTTTAGCTTGCACTTCGCCTTTCTAGGGTCTTGACCATAGCCGTAAGTTGCTCCAAAGCCTGGACAACACAATTAGTGTAAAAATGGCAACAAACTGGTTTGGTTTGAGCAGATACCAAACGTACCATAGAATAGCATTGTGTTGCCACCATAAAGTCCGGAGCGTTAGAATATGTCGGCAAACTTCCTTCAGCTCTGTATAAAAGCACAAATGCCAAGCCACAACATTAAACTACATGTAGAAGACATACAACGCGAAGAGAAATATCTCACGCATACGTGAGGAGTAACTGTTGAACGTGTTCCAGTTGTTGCAGCGAGATCTGGTGCTGCACACTTCGACGCTCGCACTGGCCACCACTGGAAGTCGGTTGTGCTTGGCGGTGTGGGTCATTTGGTTGCCGACATGTTTTATGAAGCACCATGTCGAATTGATCATGCTGGTGATCAAGCCACCGTTGCTGAGCTTGTTCGATCTCTTTGTCCATTACGGAGACGTTTTGAGAACAGTGCTTGGGATATACCTCATTTGCTGTATGTGTTTGGTTTCCTCGAGACTGCAGCACACTTGACACCTCATAATCAGTCTGTGGGGATTTTTGGAAAAACGTCTGCGTTAGTTTCGCAGTTGACAATGATTCAGAAAACCAATTTACATCGTACTAGGGAGACATCGTGGACACTGCGAGCTTTGACAGGCACGAGAGAGGCTAGAACTTGCCGACGTCGGCAATCGTTCAGGGTTGTCATGTGTTGCAGCCCGCTTCATCTCGGCATTTACTGCTAAAATATCTTTAAAAAATCTATTTCCGGAAGTCGAAATTGAGACCACTTTGGTACCAAGTACTGTCATAAAAATTTGTCAGGACTTGGCACAAAAACGGACAAGTCATTTACTACAGTAGTAAAAGTAGCTCACTTTCTTTCGTAGCCTTCGACATTAAATACAGATACATGACCCCGCACACAAAGGTTTATGATGCATCTTGTATTTTCTTCTGATACAAAAACTATCAAAACTACCCGAGCACTGGTAACAACATTTCAAGAACCATTAGGTCCTAATTGGCGCTTCCCCTTTGCCTTCGCGGACTTCTGCAATTTCTTTATGACCGTTTTCAGCTTCAACACAAGTTCTTCATCGTTTTTCGCGGCCGTTGCCGCCGCCTCCGCAGCCCGAGCGAGTTTTGCTCGGTACTCCTTCTCGCTGATAACCCGAATACCTTAGGCTCCTTTTTCGGTGCGAAGGGGCCTGTAAACTTTACCCTTTCCAAACCTCTCCACATATTCCACCGACTTGGACCTCGATAAAGGCTTTGAGGACAGTCCAGTCCAGAACAGCACGTTGCCGAGAAGGTTTGTGCGCTCTTCTTTCGATAAATCATCGACGGATACCGTGGTCTTCTTGATAGTCTTCTTCTCCTTGAGGTTCCTGCCGTCTTCTTCCGAGCGGAGTCGGTTGGCCGATTCAATAGTGCTCGCGACTGCTCCGTGGGTAACTGGGGTGGCATCCGTGCAGGTAAGAACTGCAGCCGCGATAGTTAGCAATACGAATCTCAAACGCATGGATGGTCGGGCGAGGTTAAAATCACTTGAGTAGCGGCTGGAGAAATTGATTCTGCACCGCCTGCAGCTCCTGGGGCTCAGCTATAACCTCACTCACAATCGAATACTTCGTACATATTATACATGTACCGTAGTATTACTTCGGATTACATCGAAGTACTAAATTGCTTGGAATCGCCGGTTGCACAATCCACTGTACAGATGCCACTCTCAATTTCAACATCTAATTTCCAATATCCTGTTACAGAAGCTGAAATTTGACATAGGATGTATTAATTTTGAATAATTGTGCGTAAATCTAAATGCCCTGTATAATTAAATTGAAAAGTTTACGGACATATTGAGAAACATTGGATTTGCTCCAACAAGCAGATCCCCTTATCTTCTCGCAGAATCTTTTCACCAGCAGCAGGTTTCCACGTGTGAACCTTCTTGAAGCGGCCTCCGGTACTTCGAGGTATTTTTTTTTTTTAATGTTTTGACGTGTTGCTTGTGCATTTTCACCGCGAAATGTTTGGTACTGTATGCATGGCGTAAATCGGTTTCCTGGCGCACAGTTTGTCAAAACACAAATTTTGTGTTTTGGTCATTTAGTGATAGATTGTGTGGTGTACACAAATCTCACGTCGAAATCAGCTGAGAACTAAAAGTCAATATGGCAGAGTTGGCGTTGACACTCGTGCTTTTCCTCCTGCCGTGCGCTGTCATCCTTGAGCGTTGCGTGCATGATGGTTCCCTATTCGCACTGCACCCAGCGCTGAATGCAGTAGCGATGCTAATTTGCCTCCCTAGGTACACCTATCAACTCCGTTAAGAACCCCTCACTCATTTCGCTCACACAATGTTCCGGCGGTTTGCATTTCAACTAGCGCGCTTCAAGCCATGCTGCAACGGAAATGCGAGATGAACCACGCAAAACGGTACGTAGATTGGTACTTTTTTATGGAAGTCTATACAATATTGACGAACTTACTACTCTGTGTTGCTGCAACTGAAGTGTTTGGCTGACAAAACTACATCTGCTGCTCAACGTGTCGGCCGGACTACTTGTAACCGTAGCAGGAGTTGTAGTATTTGTTGCTAAACGTGACGCTGGAAAGGATCACTTAACAACGCCGCACTCATGGGCAGCTCTGGTGACGGGCATGTTCTTCGTGCTCAACGTGTTCCAAGGTTTACTGCTGACGTTCGAGGGCGTCAAGGCCAATTGGCAGTGGAAGGACGAGACGCACGTGCTTACAGGCGTGTTGATCTACATCGGCAGCGTGACTACGATGTTGTATGGACTGCACACGAGTTCGTGGGGGGCCAATAACTTCTCCCCGGAGCGGCAGTTCCAGCTCACAGTGCTCATTATCGCAGCGCACGTTGCACTTTTGGGGAAATCACTCGTGCTGCAACGTCGAGAGACTAAAACTCAAGTAAAAGTGGCAAAAGTAGCATGAAGAAGGAACAAATACAGTTTGGGGTGACAAGGAAACGTCTCCGGTATGACATCACTGATTACTAATTTTGTAAGGTGTATACTTTGGTACTAATCAGTGATTAGTACCAAAGTATACACCTCACAAACGTCAAGTCAAACAGTATACATGGTGTATAATATCTCCCGGTGGTGCGCTCATAACGCAATTCACATCCACCGCTAGACACCTCCGGAATCGCCCCCCTCAGTAATAATGGTGAAGAAGCTGGAGCTACTGGTGCTTAGCGGTCTTCTGGGCGCCCCATGCGCCACCATCCTGTCCAAGTGCGTGGCTTCTCCTTCGCTGTTCGCCGTGCACCCTGCAGCCAACGCAGTGGCCTTCCTCCTGTGCTTCCCATTGGGGATCTATGTGATGCTGGAGCGCAAAAGCGTGGCAGATTTCCAAACCCGAGTGCTGTTGTCCAAGGTCCATTTCTTTTCGCAAGTGTTGGCGATGTTACTGCTGAGTGTTGGAGGAGCAGCCGCTTATATGACCAAGAATGCCTTCGGAAAGGACCACTTTACGTCCACACACTCGTGGCTCGCCGGGGTGACAGCCACGTTATCGACTCTCAACATTCTCGGGGTGAGAACTGCATGAATGGGTATACATGTATACATCAACTAATATTGTTGCTACTGCAGGGTCTTGCTACAACGTTTGGAGGCAAGAAGACGAGCTGGCAATGGAAGAATCCGGGTCACCGTATTGGCGGCACTCTGGCATTCCTGGGTGGTGGTAGGTTTACGGTTTGGATCCTGATAGTGCTTCTGTTTTGTGGCTAAGGATGTTGGTTTGTGTTTCTAGGCTGCAGTGTCATTCTTGGTGTTTACAGTGGCGGGTGGGGCATCGCGCAACTGGGAGAGGACCTGCAGTTCAAGGTGGCGAGCTCAGTGGCGGCTGCGTACTTGCTGTTGGTGTTGAAACTTGTGGTTAGCAGCTCTGTGTCGACTCCGGCAAAGAAGAGTGACTAACTGGGAGAGCGATACGAAATAGTCTACAGTGTACTCATGTGGTTTGCAGCTTCTCCTCGGTGCACAAAGCGTATGAAAATCTGCAACCGCGGACAGAACACAAAAACTCAAAATTCAACGAAAGCCCCCTTTTTTTTTAGGATTTAGTTACTTTTTTGTATCACTGCCAGCGATGAAGAGAGCTTATGAGACGGAGAGCTCCGGATCGGAGTCCGATACGTGTAAGCGACCTAGAGTCAGTCCCAGCGTGCCCCGTCGGAATGCATTGCTAAAGCACCTCCCAGGGTCGATCCTGTGGCTCTCCCCCATCGCGCAACGCATCGACGAGTTCATAATGGAGGAAGATGAAGCAGCACTTCATGCGGCAAGAACTGGTCAAGTGCCGTGGCTCAAGCAGTTAGTACAGAGATCTAAAGAGGACATTCAGGACATGGTGATTGCTGCGGTCGGCAGTTGCCAAATGCAAGCAGTGGAGTTTCTATTGAATTACGATGGGAAATGGAGATTTTTGGTGCATTTAGCGATCAGTGAAGGAGCTCGGGTGGGTCAACTGCCTATCGTGAAGTTAGCCGCGACAAAGATGAAGAAGGATTCGTATGACCCATGGTGGAACGTGGTGCTGGAGAATGCAGTCTATGGAGGCCACAGGGAGATAGTCGAGTATTTGGTCGGATCAAAACTGTTTTGTGGGGATTTCGACAAAGCTTTGGACGTCGCTGCACGGCTCGGAAACCAAGAGATCTTCGATCTGATCTATCCAGCTTGCGCACAAGGTGCCACACTTAAAGGGTTTAGTGACGTTGTGACTCTTTTGATCGCGAACACCCGTAAGAACGCAGTCAAGTACTTGTTTACCCGCAGTGAAATCATGGTCGATGACGGCTTTGAGATGGCTGATACGATCGGAAACACGACTATGATGAAGATGTTCCTGGACACTGGATGCGTTTCACAAGCTGGTTTTGATCAGGCGTTTGAGCGGGCTGTGACCACTCAGTCCATCAAGAAAATGAACACTCTACTGGAGATTATCATGAAAACGGGCGCATATCGATCCTGATGTTTATACTTCGAATACACAGCAGTCGATTGAAGTTGCGAATTGAAGTTGCGAATCCATGCGAATCAAGAGAAAGATGAAAAACATGTTGTGAGTGGTGAAATATTTCTGTAGGAAAGCCTGAAGGAGTCGTTTCAAATAGCAGATTGAGTTTAATCGCATCTGTAGCTGTCAAATGCGGCATGTGCATTAAGTGTACATGCTGAGCATGGGAATCGATCGGGCAATCTGCCTACCCACAGCACGCGCCATCTCTATGTCGGGACCCAGCACGCTTTCGATATCACGGTATTGTTCGATTGCCTCAAGAATGCCACTACTTTCGCCTCTTGGCAGCACTTGCTTCAGCTTGCATCGCTTCACAGGTTCTTGAACCGACGGAAGCCTGATCTCGGCATTGGGCTCGGGCGACTGCGACAATATCGCCCTGATCATCGCGAATGCTGCGTCTGGATGAGTTAGAGTCATGCATCTAATGTTGGCAACCTTGTTTCTCTTGCTGGAGGAGATCCAACAGAACTCCCATTTGTCAGTCAAGTTGGTCAACAGTGCCATCACCAGACCACTGGCAAGATAATCCAGTGCAATCAGTTCTGAAAAAGCTTGGAAAGAGGCGTCAGGGTTGATTTTGAGTTTTCCGTTCACTTCAATGAGCATCTTCACGTTAGGCAACCGCCACAAATAATGCGAATGCTCCTTGACGGCATCACTCATAATGAGAAGGTCGGTGCGTCCAACGAGTTCAATGTCGTAGCCTGGAACTTTAACGCTGAGGATGTCCTGACCTTCTTCCACACTGACCACACAAAGATTCTCCGTCTCGAGTACATCCCTGATGTTGTCTTCCACGTACTTGCGATATCGTTCGCGTTGCTTCTCCTGGGCGAGCATGATCTTCTTGCCATTTTTACCGAGAATGCGTTTCCACTTATACGCTGCAACACGAGCAGGATCCTGGTCTCGAACCGTGAATGGAACTGAGCGAGCAATCGCCAACTTATTAATGTTCAAGTCGAGCAGAAGCGATCTCCCCCTGGTTAAGTCGATCTCTGAGTGGACGTAACGTGTGCGTTTTGGCTTTGGAACCACCACCAGCACGTGGATTACGCCCGATCCGAGTGAAGCGTTTGGTCCCAAGTACTTCGAATTCTTCAACTTCCACGATCCGTGCAGCATCTCTGTATATGAAGTGTCAAGTGTTCTGCTCCGTATTGTCTCGTCCAGACTATCATTGTCTGGTAGCCAGGCGTCGCTGTTCTTCGTCAGGAAGAGCTGCAGTTTATCCACGTCGACATTTTTGAAATCGTTTTCTTCTCGGCCTTGATCGCGCGCTTCAACTCCGCCACCATCTGACGCGTGTCAATCTCCACAATGAACGTGCTTTTCACCACGCCAACGATCGCGCACACGAGGTTTACCAGCTCGGTGCGGCGGAATGTAGAAATGCCCAAATTCCTAACAGTAAATTGTGGGGCTAAGCGGACGTCAATCATATTTGAAAACTTCTCGTACCTTGAAGTAAAGACGAAAAAACTTGACCGCAAAAAATAAAAAAAGTAGAAAAAGACGAAAAAACTCAAGAGGAGTAAAAAGCAACCGATTACGCTATTATTAATTCTAGCTTTTCTACTGTTTATATTCCAATATTTTTTTAAATATTTCTATTAGATTTAGCTTTTTTCTACAGCTTACAGAAATATTCCAATATATTTCAACGAAAATTGTCCAATTTGTTAGCTTACGCAATCTGACCCTACACCTATCATAACAGTTAAAAATATCTCTTTCTAACTTCGAGCTGCACTTCGAGAACACTCGGCGGAGCACCATGGAGGACGCTGAGGCCTCTTCCTCGCCTCCCGTGCAGACGCCCCCGGACTCCCCAGTGTCTGTAGCCAGCCCTTTATCTCCGCCACCCGATAACCTGCTTCACTTGCGTCTAAAGACGCTGGACGAGCGCGTGTTCGACGTAGAAGCCGCTTCCTCCATGTCAGTCGCTGATTTCCGCGCTGAAGTGGCTCTGGCCACGGCTGTACCAGCCCCGAGACAGCGTCTCATCTACCGCGGCAAGTTGCTTAAGGACGGGGCTGTGCTGGCCGCCTACGACCTGCAGGACGGCCATACGGTGCATCTAGTGGCCAAACCACCGGCCCGTCCGGTTAATACAGCGGCGAGCAGCACTACACAGACAGCTACAGCGCAGGATCAGCCTGAAACGGCCAGAGGTCCGGCCTGGAACTTGGCCAATCTCCGCTCTGCCTTAAATCGCACAGGTCCGACGGTCCAGAGGAGCCAACCACTGCCGATGCTTCGGGAGCTTTTGGACGAGATGAACGAGTCTCCACAGGAAGCAGCTGAAGCAATGGGCCTAGGCCACTTGAGTAGGAGTCAGACCAGGCAGGAGATGGTGGACTTGGAGCCTATTACACAGGGGATTCTCACTATGAGGACGGTACTGTCCACGGCTGAAGTGGAGGAGGACGAGAGAGTGGAAGAGGAGCAGGTTACGACTCTAACTCGTCGCGGCCCAAGACAATTCTTTGTGGGTCAGTGGCTCGATGTCAAGGATACGGTGAACCAGTGGCTGGAGTCTACGGTTATGGCTATTGAGGACGGGAAAGTGTTGATCCATTACCACGGCTGGCCCACGAGGTGGGATGAGTGGATCGACTTCGAGTCGGATCGCATCGCAGCCTTCCGGACACGTACGCTGCACACGCAGAACACGCAGCGGATGTCGCCTGTTCCGACGACGAGAGTGCCCAGTGCTCCTCGAGTGGGGGACAACGACGTTCGTCGAATGGTTGTTGATGTGCGGAACCTCATGCGAGAGATGATGCCTCATATGGACCGACTGGCGGAACTGTGTGAGGACGATCTGCGACGAGAGCAAGAGCGGAATGAAGCAGCAGTAACCAATTCGGAGGAGCAGACGGAAGACTCAAGTCCCAGTGTGGAGGAGGAACAAGTTCAAGGAAGCCAAGTGTCCGAGGTGGCGCATCTGGTGGCCCCACTTTTTGATCGTTTTGGGCGGTTGTTGATGGATTCCGCCGGATATTTTGACCCGTTACTGCGTCCGGAGCTCCGAGGCACGTCCCAGCGTCAACAAGAACGTCGAACGGCAGTTTTGCGTCGCGGAGGATCCACTCAGAGACAAGAGGCTGAAGGTGTTTCAGCGTCGATGGAAGCTCAAGACAATTCGCTCTCCATCCGCGACCTCATTACCACGTCCCCAAGCCCAGCGGCCGAGTCCAGTCAGCCGAGACGGAGCATCGATGTACATATTCACGCCATTGTGGCGCCGGCGTCGCTCTCGTCTCTCGCGTCACTGAACCGAGCCAACAATTCAGACGGAGCTGGCTCAACTCGAAGCGTGCAGACACCAACAACGCCGCCGATAGGACGCTCGTTCGACGAGAACGGTATCATTGACGAAGGCGACCACAGTCGCGTCCCTCTTCTAGGCGCCTACCGCCATCGTAGCCACTCCCAGACGAGCGACACGAGTCAGCACCGACAACAACGGGCAGTAGCGCGGGATCTGGACGAATACCTGTCGAATGATTTCTTCGGGACTTCATTTGTCCGTGACGATAGCGATGACGACAGTGAAAGCGACTACAACTCCAGTTTCACGCATTCCGATGCTGTGCAGTCGGATCGTTCGACGTATCGTCCGCCTTCGCCCTCAGGGGGGATCACCTCTCCTCGAACCCCTCGAAGTGAAGGAAGTCCTCAGTTTTCAACCGCAAGTATCGGCGTGATTCCAGAAGTAGCCGCGGCTGAAGACCGACTGCGAGCTCGAGCAGCTGAGCAAGCGTCAAGCAGCGAGAACGGACGATCATCTGAGTCTTCCTCCGGTTCGGCTGGATTCCCAACGTTTTTGGAAGTAATGCGCCGCACTCTCAGCGGCGTCCGGAGCTTCGTTCACCACGAGGCAAGTAACAGCCCAACAGAAGAAACGAGCAACCCGGTGGAGTTGGTGTCGGGCTTCTCGTTGCCTTCGTCGTCGTCGTCCGAGTCGTCGTTGTCCACTCCGCCTGCGTCCCCAGTGATCCAGTCCTCGATCGGAGACTCTATTATGAGCCGTCCCCGTAGCCCAAGTGACAGCAGTATCGACGAGGATCTGGATCTGGATGAAGTGGACTAAAAACCCAGTGGTGACGTAGTTCGTTGAAGCGGAATTGTATATTGAATAACCTTTTTCTCCGTGTGTTTCTTTAGCAGGTCCAGTTCTGATCGTCAGCAGTTTTTAGGTCCGGCAGTTTTTTTAGCTCTTCTTGTTTTAGGTCGCTCACTTTGGTAGCTACGACCGGCTATGACACGGATGGAAGTCGAGTTCCGGTTGAAATCCCCCAAGAAATCAACCCGCAGAGTTGAGTCTCCACCTTCGTACGATGCGGCACAGAATATGGCTCCAGTCGCGCCACTTTCAGGTTTTGGCGGCCACAGAAAGCTGTCAATCTGCCAGGTTTCAGCTGTAGAGGAGGATGCTGAGTCGTACGCTGAGTCCTTCGAATCCGACGCAGAAGAAGACACCAAAGACGAAGAAGGAGGCACAGAGGAAGAAATTGATGTTGGGGGTGAAATTGGCAACGGAACGGCAATCGAAAATGAAAACGAAGCGGGTACAGCAGCTTGGGGTGAACTTGAACGCCAACCTGGTAGTGATGAAGAGAAACCCAAGGCTCGAACCAAGGCCGTCAAGAGGGAGCGAGAGAGACAAACCCTGATTTACTACGACCAGCACACGTACACTGTGATCTCTCGTCTTCGCGCTGTGAACAAGCATCTGAGGCAGCAACTGGAGCAGCAGAAGAAACTGGTGATGACGATGACCGAAGAGAAAAAGCAGCACTTGCAGTTGGTGGAGAGTTTACGCACTGAAGTTCAGATGCACAAGCAGACCCTTCGAGCTCTTCACCCGACTACAAAAGCCCACGAATCAGCTCTACCGGTTGTACCGAGGCCACCGCAACATGAAGACAGTAAAGAAAGGAAGACGCCACTCCGTCGGCCAATGTCGCCTCCCAGCCAAAGCCCACTGAAAAACCCTCGACTGAAGACTCCTTTAGCCCTTTCAGCTGATCAAACGTGCACTTGCGGGGGTAAATCCATCTCTCAAGACGTTCAAGTGTACGCCACGAAACTGGAGAAAGCGGAGGAGGAACGGAGAGACCTGCAGCAGCGGCACGCGCATCAACTGGCTAACTACTCGCACGAGCTTTCGCGTCTCGAACGACTTTTAGAAAAAGCGCACATCGTCGTCCAGGAGAAGGAGAACGAGCTGCTACTCCAGCGAACTCGACAGCTCTACTGCAGTACACCAACCGGTTCGCCAGCTCTGCATCGAAGGTACAGCAATTCGGGCAGTGCAGTCCCAACTGCCGGTCGACGGGAGACTTTACAGGTTAAAAACGTTTTCTCGGACGATATCTGGAAAGGGTTATTACCTTTTCCTCCATCCAGCATCGAGAAACCACGTGAAGTCGTAAATTCCTCAGCTACGACGTCGTTTACTTCACACGTGGGGCAAGCGTTCGAGCAGCTACTAAGCCACCAACTCGTGGCTTTACATGACAATACGCTGGATCGCAGCACTCGAGATTGGCTTCGAGAAGTGAAGCAGTGTGGCTCGCAGATGCTCACTCTGCACCACTCTTTTCAGGTCATGGCGCGCTCGCTTCAACGTGTTGCAGAGAGTACCCACTTGTACCAGCTCGCGGAGACGTTAACAGACGAATGTCGGGAGTTATTGCAGGCCGAACATGTGCTGGTGCTGGTTGTGGACAAGTCGGAGCAGGAATTCTGGTGCCGCATGCCTTCGCGTCTTCCAGAGAACGAACTGCTGGACACCAAGCCTCAAATGGGCACTGTACGCTCTGTTTTACCCCATATGAGCTATGGAGGTCCGTGTGGTTTGGCGGCTTTCGTCTACCACACCAAGCGGCCTCTTCTCCTGTCTGCAGGGCAAATGACTCGACACTCGAGCTACTCTGCAGCTACGGACAACGCCGATCGGTTGGTTCTGCACCCGTACGCGTCGACACTGGTAGTACCGATCCTACACAACAACCGGGTGCTAGCAGTCGTTCAGGTGTATGGGAAGCTGACTCAAGTGCAGGCGCTGGGGCTGTCGATCGCTTTAGAGAGGAGTGAGGTCTTCAGTGCTGAAGACCAGGCGCTGTTGACGCTGTTGTGTCATTTCTCCAGTGGTTTATTCCCCAAAGTCGCGTACTTTACGGACGTGGAGAGCAACAAAGTGAACGAGGAAACGTTCATCCAACTGGCGCCGGAGATCTTCACGTGTCTCCACTTCGACGAACTGGGCAAAGTCGTCATTGAGAACGCGAAAAGCATCTTGGACGCAGATCGGTGCTCCCTTTTCGTAGCGGACAGCGCCACCCGAACGCTCCACAACTGGCACAGCGACATCAGCGGCGCAGGCGTGGAAGTGTACCGTAGAACTGCGCAGAAAGCGAACGTGGGTATGACAATTCACTTCGGACAGGGCATCGTCGGGTTGGTGGCTGAAACGCAGCAGTCCATCAACATCCCGGACGCGTACGATGATCCACGGTTCAATTCTGCTTGGGATCAGAAGACCCACTACCGCACGAAGAGTATGCTGACTGTTCCCATTATCTCCAACGTGGGGGCTACAGTGAAGGCGAAGACGGAGGATGAAGCCACGGAACAGACGCTTCTGGGTGTGGTTCAAGTCATCAACAAGTCCGGAGGTGCTCCATTCCGTGCCAAAGACGAGTTTTTACTGCAGACGATCACGAAGCTAATCGCTCTTGCCATTGAAAACTCGCAGTTGTTCCAACGGAACCAGGAGCTCTGCTGGAACGTGGGGAAGCTCATTGCCGACGGAGACCTGGTGGAGGCCATTGTGAGTCTCGGAACTGCGGCCGAGCAGATCATCGGCGTAGAAGGCGCGGCAGTGTACGTGGTGGACCCGGACACGCACGAACTGGTGACTTTCCACCACAAGAGAAGATATCGCATCGCTTTACCGGAATCTGCTTACGCTGGGTCTTTAATGGAGGAAGCGGTACGCTCTCAAAAGCTTACGATCGTGAACGACATCGCCAAGGCTGGATCTTTCAACGCTTTTGTAGACAGTCTCAGTGGAATTCCGGCGCGGAACGTGCTGTTTGCTCCGTTGGTAGTGGAAGACGTGGAGGGGATCATCCCGGACATGAAGAGACTCGAGAGCGAAGGTCCTTCGCTGTCGTCTGACTCCGGAATGAAGCTCGTGGGTTTACTGCAGCTTGTGAACATCAAAGGCCGTAAAAGCCACTTCGACGAGCACGATTTGTTCCTGTCCATCGTCCAGAGCCAAAGCTGCAGTGTTTTAGCTGCAATTCTCGAAAAGCAGCGGATGATACGGCAGAAGGAGCAAATCGCCTTGTTGCTGGACGCCTCCATGTCGTTTTTCAAGGAGATGAGCGTCGTGGGCGTCATCAACGCCGTCTACAACGCCTGTGTGAGCATTTTTGACGCTGATTCGACTGCCCACCTCTTTGTATGGGAGGAAAACGCCCAACCAGCCAGTAAAGAGCGGGAACGACACTTGTGGTCGTCTAAAATCTGCCCCCAAGCTGCCGCAGAACTCGCTACTCGAGCAACGTCGAGTACGAATCTCCATACCGACAGTCGAGGGACGAGTATGAACTTCATTCCGACGCTAGGAGCACAGTCTCGAAAGCTCTCGGTAGTCACCGACCAAACGCTTCGAGCTCCAACCAGTGAGGGGCTTTTCCACCAAGTGCTTCTACGTGGAAGTGCCGTTATCGTTAAACATTGGATCGTGGACGAAATGGAGGAGGAAGAGGGAGGAGAAGGACCTCTTCAACACAGTGGGCAACGCTCCAAACCGACCAGTGCAGCACGTGGACGAGAGAGACAACGCGTAGACAGTTACACCGTGAAAGCTGCTCGTTCGGACGTCCGTCTGGGTTTCATTCGCCACGCAGTGGTGGCGTGTCCTGTGTGGAGTAGCTACGGCCAAGAGATCGTCGGTGTTTTAGTTCTTCTCTTCCCTCGAGATCACCCCGCAGTTGCAGCAGGGAGTCGAAGTGAACAGTTGAGTACTCTCCCCATTCTTACACGGCAGATCTCTGGCGCGTTAGGAGTGTGTCACGACCTCGTCACAGTGTCCACACGCGCTCGGAAGATGCAGGGGATGCTGGAACTCTCTCGACAAGCTCCGAAAGCTGCGGTGTCGCTTACACTGACGTCTCGAGGCCATCTTGGCTCTTTCTCGCAGCCTGTGAACCTCTGCTCTCGAGCGTTCAGCGTTCGTGCTCTTACGGCCGAGTTGCACCCGATTGCCGTGTCGAACTTGACGGTTCATTCGCTGTATATGGACGAAGAAGGCCATCGCTGGGGCTTCCGGATATCAGGAGCTTCTGCGCACGAAATGAGCTGCGATCACTACGTTCAATGGATCGGCAAGCATGTGGAACTCCCTGTTGGATGTACAGAAGCGGAAGTGTTCGGGAAGCTTCGAATGGACTTGCAGAACGTTTATTCGAAAAAGGAGGGCATCGCTGGAGTGATTGACACTCATGAATTAATTGATGACGGTCCAGATTCCTCGGATGAAATCGAGTCTAGAATTGAGATGCTGTCGCGGTCGACTCTATTCAAGGTCCGTCAATTGCTATGGGATTTTACAGACGCAGCGTGGCAAGTGGACGTGGTTCGAGCAAGCCACGCGCTGTTCGGAGATTTTACCAGAACAGAAGCTGGCAAAAGGAAAATGGTGTCAAGACACGAATTGGAGCAAGCTCTGGGCCCGGAACCTGGAGGTGCTGGGGCTTCTCTGTCGTTTGTTGAATGGGACCAGATGCACGCGTGCTTTGCAGACCAAGACAGCGACCTCGTCGACGTGGAAGTGATGTTAACAGCGCTGCGACCACAGATTAAGGTTTTCCCTGTCGTAAAGTACGAGCTTGCGCCCGTGCTGGATACAGTGACGCAGGTAGTAGTTAGTGTGCAGATGCTCTTGTTTAGCTGACAATTTAAGATCGATTCGAGTATTTCGCGCACGACTCCCGGACATATTGCTAGATGGTTAATGGTCTTGAGGAAAGCCAGCCTTATCCAACAATAATTTTGATGACATCAAAGTCCTTCATTGTTTGTTTGTTTGATTTTAATTTTAAGCGAGAATTGACGATGATTTATCCTTCGGAGGAATAGTTACTTTCGCGGCACTTCATTCAGCGTGTTGCCGGCAAGTGTCAAGTTGTCCACGATGTTTTTAAGAATGCGGTTAGCCTCTTCCGACTTCTTCCGCTCAATGAATTCGTTCAGAGCTACTTCTCGCCAATCAATTGGTACGTGATCCATTTCGTGAAATATCGACAGCGGTCGAGCGTCTCTGGCCTTCAATTGCTCCACAAATGCCTCCATCTCCTTCACATGAGCTTGTAGAAACTGCAACTCCGCTCGCTTACGTCGTTGTAGCCCAGTGGACGAACCCCAACCAGTACGGATCCTTTTTCGCTTCGGTGATTTCGTGCCTTTTGAGGTCGACCCAGACGCAGAAGCTTCGGTTGGAACGACGAGGTACTCGATATCGACGTTGGTGACGTGATCTCCATTAATCAGGTCTTCATCCCACTGGAAGGAATTCAGGAAAGCGAGCATTTCCTCCGCTGTCGCCATCTCGTTGTCTTGGAGGTCTATCGTCATCTCTTTGGTGTTGTCGTTTGGCAATGTGAATTTCAAAGTGTAATGCTGCAGGTTTTTGGCCGTTTGTGTCGCTCAAACGCTAAGAAATGCTTCTATCCACCCAAATTCAACGAGTGTGATTGCCTGGTCGGTATATGAATTGTGAAAAACAACCTCGCCTTCGTCAATACCTCGTGTAAACATTGTGTTCGTCTTCCGGCACGCTCTGTAGTTCGAGATAGTGGCGCTGGTGAAAGACTACACAGTAGCAAAGTGTACCTAACGCACCAAGAGCTCATATCCATAGTGCGTTATACCCTAAGTTGTAGATTGTTGCATCGAATGATTCGATTCGAATCCCTTTGAGCAGAAACGGACTGCATGTGCAGATTCACTGAAGAAATTGCTTTATGACTACACTCAAACACTTTGACTCTCTACGGAACAGATTAACTACTGTAATCCCCTTCCTTCCTTTACTGACACACGCACTTTGAACAAGCAATTGAATGTACATGTGTACAGTAAAATCGTGACACAAAACTCGTGTCGTCTCCTCACGAACACGTTAAGAAATTAATGAGATGATGTCGCGCTTGGCGTGCTTCTGTGCAGACCAAAAGATCATGGCGTGCATCATGAACTCATGGAATAATCAACAGCGGAAATTATCAGGCGTGCTTCGTCATCTACCGCAATCAGTCGTAAACTACTTGGTAGCCGTAACAGCTCTGACCAAATTCATTCGTTTCCTGGGCGTATCCACAGCAAAGGCCTACATTTCATGCACATATTACCACACTGAATTGGTCACGATGATTGCTCTTCCATGGCGGAGACACTTCTAAAAAAGCTTGACGCCAGCCAGCAACGTAGTATCTTGTCTTTGTTTCTCTTTTCTTGTTTATATACTTTCCGCAGGACACCGGCTTCAACGTGCCCCAGACCTGTACCTCCTTCGCCTATGCGCACAGGATCGTGCAGCCTGGAAGGACTTAACCGAGGCGCTTATAGCGTACGCACCGCTTAATGGACTCTGGCCGAGAGAAGAGAGAAACGTAGAGAATGAGAGATAACCCGACGCATGCGGAAGTTGAGCCACTCCGGTGGCAAGACGGCTCGCGAAACGCGTTTACATGCATGCATACTCCTGTTTAAACATTTAATAAGCTGCTGCCTTATTTTATTAACAGTGCTTGCCGTTACTACTGTACACAATTTTAGGGGCATCGATAAATTCGCTTTCTTAATACGTGCGCAAACCCCGCGATACTCGCAGGGGGTCTTGATCCCTACCTAACAAAGGTAACTAGTGACTAACAGGCTGTGGAAGTTCGTCGTTGGCCGGTGGATGTCTTTGCGAGCATTATCCATACTTAGTTCGAGTGAGCTTTTTATTGTAGGATTTACTTAAGTCGAAAGGTCGCTCGATAGATGACCCAGTGGGCTGAAATTTACGAGCAGCATGAAGCCGAGACCAAGATGCCAGAACGAGGAGGCGGGATCGGTCCTCCGGGGCCGTTCTAAGCGCAAGCGAATGGAAACAGAGTGCAGTACTGGTGGAGACGATCATGGTTTTTTTGCAACAGCGAAGAGCAAGCATTTCCGCTCTGCCATACCACACGTATGTTAATTTATAGTACTGCTGGTTGTGTCGAGCGTTAATAGTTATGATGTTTATCAATTTCCTGGACAGCAAGACCAACGTTCTGCTTGCACAAACGATGAAACCCAGGCTACTACGACGCGAGTGTTTACACAATCAGGTGCATCTTGCATGAATCTTTTAACAGCTATTGGCAAGCATTATACTCACTTCATGTACATGATACACAAACACACAGATTACTCGAGATATCTTCGCCTCCAGAACGAAATGCGCACAGCAGCGGCCATGCGAGTGGCTAGAGTTTCGCGTTCTTTGAGGATGAAAGCGCCAGTAACCAGTGGTGCCAGTAAAATGTCAATCACCAGCGCTGTGCTGCCTGACGATGAGATTGGCTGCATGCATAGTATTTCATGCAGAGCGAAAAGAACCGACAGTCACGGTGGTCATGGTGTAAACTTACGTGGAGAAGTTGAAATTGTTAGTGTCGTTGAAGGAAATTCAAGTGATCGTGCTGGCGAAAGTGCGGTAGGAGAACTGCAAGTGGAGCTACGTCTTGCAAAAATGGATGCACCTTCATTGCGAATGGAAATTTCAGCGACTAGTGAGACTACGGAATTTAACAGTGCTGACCTGAAGATTAATCGCATGGATGGTTGTTCGAGTAGATCGAATAGGGATCACAGCCATGATGGTCACGGTGTAAACTTAAGTGAACAACGTGGAATCTTTGGAGCAATTGAACCCCATACTGTGGATTGTGCTGATGCGAGAGCGGCAGGAAAACCACGTGTGGCACGTGCAACGAGGGCTTCGCGTTCATTGCGGTTGGAAATGCCAGTAACGAGCGGTTTAAGTAAATGTGCACCTGATAACGCTTCACGTGATCAGATGGAATTGAGGGGTTATCGCAGAGATTTAGATATGCAAAGCGGTGAACCTGTTGGAGGTGGAGCTGTCAGCCCAAATCAAGCGGTGTTTGCAGCAGTCGGACAAGCGAATCATGACAACCGGGCGTACTCGCTGAGGACCCCGTTGTCGCGTCGGGCAAATAGCCGATATAAGGGTGCGCTATTTGTTAGCCCTCCGATACTTACTCCAACGCCAGATCGACGTGTCATACCCAGTATTAGCGCAGCAATGAAGTTTTTCGGGTTTCCCCCTGATGAAAAACGTTTTTTTCAGAAGCACTTGCCTCCAAACTCACTGCGTGCTACACCGGCATTTTGGGTACTCTCAAGCTCGGAAGAACCTGGTAATGCTTACAAAAGAACTGTGGTATCAAATCTAGCGTTGCGCTTGCTACAGTGTGTTGCCGAAACAATTTGCGGTGTAGAAGCTGCAACAGATTTTCTAAAACTGTTCTTCAGCTGGTTAAACCCCGAAAGTGGATCAAATGGTTAGCTGCTAACAACTTCTGCTGAGGTGCTGACAAAAACCAGACCTGGTTCGCTTGAACGACGCAGTATTCGAGCAGTACTTTGTGGTGCGTATTCTTTGCAGAATCTTCGGAAAATCAATATTGATGTTGAAGGATTCTCTATTGGTCGTAGAGCATATTCTTCTGGCCGCAGGGACCTTGAGGTACTTCTTGACGAAGGTGCCCTCGACGTCACAAAGTATACCAAGCAGAAGTTTGATGTTGCAGTCGTCGACAAAGCGGTCCGCTATATCCTGTCAGCTGATAATGTGGCGTTCTTGTCCTGGGGAACCAAAATGGTAAAGCTAGATGGAGATCGAATCATTGTACCTGCAATTCAACGCCGTAAATCCGTAAGTTTGAATGTTTGAACAGTACAAGACCAAGCTAAACTCAGAACCGACAGTAACGAGACGTTCATTTTATCGGCTTGCTGGCGCTCTGACGCACGGGACTACACAACTTCGAACTGCTGTGAATTATGTCACCGGTTTTCTGGTAAATGATACGTTTGAGCTACTTGGTCGAATTGCGCGCGATCTGCTTCCTGATAGCAGCGAAACTGTAATTCAGAGAATGGATCTATTGCGGGAATGGCTGAAATATGGTGGTGAATACGTGGATGAAGGTGGTGACACCCTGGATAAGGATCATTGCCCTCGTCACGCTATCCAATTTGGACTCGCAGAACCTGGTAAACCCTGTTCAAATGTAAGTTCTACGTCAATCGCACGCTATAAGCCCACTGCATCGTGTGAACTGAACGAAGAAGAGCGGCATGTGTCTTGCTCAGCATGTGCAGCAATGTATATCCTTCTTGATGATTTCAGCATAAATCTAGAGAAAGCGGCACCGGATCCGAGCACATTCGAAGTGGTGAGAGATGCTTACGAAAAAATGGAGTTGTATCTGGGTCATCGGGTTAGAGTTTCCAATCAACAACGCGCTCTACAAGACATAGCAGACGGCATTAAAGCTAACTGCATCGCGAATAAATGTTCAAGTGAAGCTATTGTGATCATTGATTACAAAATGAAGATGGAGCCTCTCTACTATCGCGAGAAAACGGTGGATCACTATGGCAAGCGAGGATTATCATGGCACGGTGCATTGATACGTTATTGGAGTTTTGATCCGGCATCAGGTGATGCTCATGAAACAAAAGTGTATCTGGATCAAATTGCCAACGGAGACAATAAGCAGGACAAAGAGGCTGTTGTCGCCCTGGTCGAAGGCATTTTGATGTCTATCCACCTGGCTTTTCCGTTCATTAAGAAAGTTACGTTTCAGTCCGACAATGCCTCGTGCTACCAAAATACCTTTGTGGCTGTGATTTTACCTCTTTTGGGCTCCGTGCACGGTATTGAAGTGGTCCGCTACGTGCATTCGGAGACGCAGGATGGACAATGCATTCTGGACGCACATTTCGCGACAGCAATGCGCAAAATGAAGGGCTGGGTGCGTCAAGGGCATAACTTTACGACTCCCACCGAGGTTGTTACTGCTTTAAATGCTGATGGAGGAATGCCTAATTGCCTTGTCGAACTCGTTGACTACGACCGCGCCAAAATGAATGTTTTGGGCAGTCAGGTTGGGCCTGTAGCTGAGGCGTTGAGCAAGATCATATCTCGATTTAATGACGTCGTATATGATCATTCCGGTTTCATTGATTGTTCTCAGTGGCAGCAGAGTTTTGATATCCAATCGTGGCCTCCTTTCAAGATGTCCATCTTTGAGTACTCTGGTGTGGGAGATGGGCTCAGTATTTCGGTGGAACCATCACGCGGGTTGTGCAGTAACTCCAACACTCAGCCTACAACACAGGCAACGGAACCTGTTCAAATTGAAGTCGAGGATGGAAATGCTGACGGGACTACTGATGAAGCTCTATTCGATGAAGCAGGTCAATGTGATTCAGTGTACAGCAGCGATTCGGATACCGAGGACGGTAACTTGGTTTTCGAGACTGACTTTGCTCAAAATAACCACGATCGTTTAGATCCCAGTGATACACTGCTACCAAGTAGGTCAACGGGTGTTATAACGGGAATTTCGATAAGCCGAAGTAGCTGCATTAAATTGCGAACCCGAAGCACGCGGATTCCTCGCACCAGAGTATTTGCCACCAACATGAACTATCCGAGAGAGAGATCAAGTCCTACGCCAAAAGATGTTTATTGGACATGCAAAGCGGGGGAGATTTCCACGACATCGTTCAGGCGTCCGATGTGACAAACAAAACTTATCGGGGTTGCAAATGAGTGTAATCAACGTGCTCGTACGATCAAAACTTTATCGTGTGGTTGGGCTCGAAGACCGAAAAAGGATTTATGTATGGCGCGAAATATATCGGACACTACAAAGAGGAAATTGAGGAGCTGTTTAACCGTGGAGAAGTTGATCCCAGCAAAAGGCTCACCCCTGCGCGAATGTTGGAACATCTCACCAAAAAGTATCCTCGTCGCTACAATTTACCTGGGGAGAACGAAATTCGAACTCGTATTTCAACGATCATGCAGAAACGGCGAAAACTACTAAAGTCCAAACAAACCAAGCCTACCTCTGCGAGCAATCCCAAGCAAAACGAGTAAAGAAGATAAGGTCTCTTAGCCCTGTTGCGGCGTTGAGGTTTGCTGTATTGGACGTCGTTAGCAGCTCTAAGTGATATCAATGTACATAACTGAAAAATGTTGAGGTTTGCTGACCAGGTCACCGGATAGGCTCATAACATTGATACAAGTACTTGTTGCTACATGTTGCTACGGAATGACATACGGATGACGTTCGGAATGTACAATAGTATTTGAATCCGTACTAACGTCGCACGATGCGATGAATAGGACCTTGGACCTTGCCAATACAATGTACGAGAAGAGATTTTTGTGGCAAGCGAGTCAACGACCTATACACATGTATTGCATCAGAGCTCATTCCGAGCTACTCATCGTCAACAAGATCTTCAACGACAAGCTCTACGACAGAATCTAGCCCGAGCCACTCCGACTTCACTTGCTTCGTAGCCGATGGGGAATTTTCGGTCGCATCCGTCGCAAGCCTTCCAGTATATCGCTTCATTGACCGTCTTCTTCAACCCCAGCACCATGGAGAGACAGAAACCGACTAACGATACAATACTAACCTCCGGACACGGCCACCAACTTCGACGTGCCCCAGATTTGTATCTCTTTCGCCTCTGCGCGCAAGATCGTGCAGCCTGAAAGAACCTCACCAAAGCTCTTATTGCGTACGCTCCGCTTGATGGGCTGGCCGAGAGACGAGAGAAACGTAAAGAATGAGAAATAACCCGGTGCATGCGGAAGTTAAACCACTTCGGTGATAAGACGGCTCGCAAAACGCGTTCACATGCATACAAGACGGGTGCTAGCCACGCCAAACTGGGAAGGTGTTCTCTGCCCAAACGAGTGACCAGCTAGAAACTGGATATAAAAAAAGCTTTTTTATACTTTTTTGTGATATTTTCCTCGCCATTTATAAATATTGCGTAATTTATGGCGACGGGTCGCTGCCTTCGTGGCGCCATATCTTGATAACGAGCCCTCGGACAAGGCTGCAAACCTCGGCATTGGTCTTACGAGATCGTGCGCTTTGCATTGATATTAGTCGTGGCTTTCGTAGTGCTTCTTTTCGATAACCAAATATTTGCTCACCCCAGAAAAAGCTACTTTTAGGTACATGGGTAACAGCACACTCTGTTAATAATTACTTCGAAGTACGAAGTAATAAAATAATAAATGTAGCACTTCCAAGAAGAACTTCAAGTAGTTCTGTAGATGAAAAAAGTCATGGATATGAAAGCAGAAAATAAGTTTTAACAATATATGTTAGAGACAACTCGTCCTTGGCCTCAGGCACCTCCCCTCCTCAAAAGAAGAAGTATATCACTACCACGTTTGGTGACGAAGCACACTTAGATCAAATTAGTTTTTCTCAAATTTGAGAAAAGTTGGCAGCTTCAAAACAGTTCCATATTCAATTCAAGAAAACTTTCTTTTTACCTAAATGTTACTTTTATCAGCGTCATGGAATAATCAACAGCGGAATGGATCAGGCATACACCGCAATCAACTGCATAATACCGTAGAAGCTGCAATCCCCTACGGTAGGAGAAACAGGTAGGACCTGTTGGTCGACACCGGCAACACGAAAGCTCACTTCTGAAAATTCTTGAATCTACTCACGAACACTCCTCATCATGACAACTATCTCGAGAACGGTTCTCATCACGGGAAGCACTCGCGGTATTGGCCTCGCTCTTGCCACAAACTACACCAATGCCGGTTGGAACGTCATTGGTACGGCTCGTGCGAACAGCAACACCGACAAGGTACGACTCACTCTCGACTACGAAATCCGAATTTGTTTCTGAAACTTGTTGTCGACTGTTCTTCAAACAGCTTACGGCACTCGCTCCCTTCAAGATCGTCACTATGGACACGAGTGACGAAGCTTCGGTGGCTAAGGCTGCTGCTGAACTGGAAGGAGTGGCCATCGATTTGGTCATCAACAACGCCGGCACTGGCTGGCTTACGGAGGTTGCCGAACCAACGAAGCAACTGCTCATGAACGCCGTGGAAGTGAACGCAGTGGGGCCTTTCCTCGTCACTCGAGCTTTACAAGCCAATTTGCAACTCGCTGCCAAGCTTCACGGAGCTGCATCCGTCGTGCAGATCTCGTCGGTACTAGGCAGCATCGCCAGAAACACGGACGAGAACGCCGTCTACTTGAACGGCCAGTACGCTTACACCATGTCCAAAGCGGCACTCAACATGATCACGCGCTCGCTTGCTGTGGATCTACGCGAGAGCAACGTGGCTGTGGTGGCTGTCCACCCTGGCTACGTAAACACTGAGCTCACGGGCGGTCAAGGTCTGTTGAATCCCGATGATGTCGCGACAGCCATCGCCGACATCGTCTCCAAGGTGACGATCAAGGACACTGGCAAGTTCCTGAACGCAGACCCCACGATGTCCAGCGTCGAGTTACCGTGGTAAAATCGAGTGAAATGTAGCTGATCAGCATAACGCGCGTAGTTTGCGCTGAAATGATTTTATCAGCATCTTGTTCTGTTTCTTTTCTTGATTATTTTCTCCTTTTTAAATATTTAAACAAAAGACGTTACTGTAAAAAAGTATTTCGAAGAAGTATTGAAATGTCTCTTTTCATGGAGATGAAAGCAAGCAGTTAAGTTTCAACGATCTATGTATTAGAGGATGCTATCTCTTTGTCTGCACTACCACATCCGGCATACTTACAACTCGTCCTTGGTCTCAGGCACCTCAGCGAACTCGTCCACCTCGTCCTCAGCAGAAGTTTCCTCAGTGGTCTCCGTCGGGATCGCATCCAGATCATCCACAACCTCAGCACGAGGCACCACGTTGGCGTTGTACACTCCCGTGTACGACGGCAGCGTGAGCTTGGTCGGGTAAGCTCCTCCGAAGTGAATCGTCAGCTTGGTGGCCTCCTTCTCCCCGGCTGAGCCGAAATCGGGCGAGCTGGCAACGCCAACGGAAATGCGGATCTGGTGGTCGCGCTTGACGACGTACGACGTCGGCTGGAAGCGGAAAACGGCCTCGTACACCTGTCCAGGTACGATCTCGCGCGAGTCAGCGCGCTTGAACGAGTGCACGCTCGAGTCCGGGCGGATCGTCTTGTGCACTGGGTTCAACAGCGACTCCGTGACGTACGTGACGCCCGGACGCTTGTTCTCGTTCGGGAACGGGGCCGTGTAGTCGACGTCTTCAAGGTACGCGACGAGATTAACATCCGGTTGATCAACGGAGAAGAAGAGACGCAGCTCGGCCTCGCCCGTGATCTCCGTTAGGGGCAGTTCTGGGGTCAGGAACGTCGCGTACTGGTCAGCCAAAGGCGCGCGGTCGTGGTAGTACCTCGGACGCAGCCCGAAGAGGTGAGCCAGCATATCCCAGCGCGTAACAGCGTCCAGCGTAGGCTTCACAGTGACGTTGCGCGAGACTTCGCTCGCTTCCGTCTCCTGTTCGGCCTGGAACTCCTGGTTGGCGCCAAGGTAGAAGTTCTCCTCGCTTATGTACGAAGGCGGCCACGAGCTCGACTCCTTCCAGCGGTTATGCGCCATCGTGAAGTAGTGCACAGGTAGTTCGTCCTCGAGCTTGGTGATCTTGCGGCGGTTGGCGTACATGTGGTGGTCGAAGAAGCGGCTCACCTCGTCCAGGTGGTAGAAGCACTTCTGCTTAGACTGAGCGAACGGGTCAGCGTTGTCCACACCCGCGTGGCTCCACGGTCCAAGCGTCAGTCGGTGGTGCGTTGCGTCCTTCTCAATAGCTTCGATAGCCTCTTTCGACAGTTCAGGCAGTAGCGACGCCGTGTCAGCGTCCAGAGTGTTGGTCAGGTACTGGAAGAGCACGATACTGGAGCGAGCCACACCCATATCGAAGAAACCGGCGGATGTCTGCAGTGCAACGCCAGAGTCAGCAATGGCGCCGAGGTGGCGAATGGCATCTAGCTGCTCGGCAGTCACGCCAATGGACGCGAGCTTGTCGTCACGGAAGCGCACGTCCTGGAGCTCCTTGGACAGGTCAGAGTTCTTGGTATGTTGGTAGATGTAGTTGTCGAACTTAGCGTCGTCGTCGTCCACCCGGTAGACTTCACCTCCGAAGTGCTTGAGCATCAGACGCGGCTTGAACGTCGGGATGTTGTTCCAACGGATCTGACGATCCGTCGCGCCCGTGAACGACGCCCAGTCATTCAGAGCCTTCTCGTTCTTCACGCCTCCAGGGAATAGAGCGTCCTGGAAGACGTCAACGGGGGCACTGTTGACCGAAACGGCTTTAACAGCAGGGTGGCCACTGGCAGCAGCTAGAAGAGCGCCAACACCGTCAAGTCCCTGTCCGAAGACGGCGACTTCTCCATTGCTCCACGACTGCTTGGTGATCCACTCGATGACGTCGTGCGCGTCTTGCACTTCCACATCGACAAAGTCGAACTCCTTCGTGCCGGCCGAAGCTCCAGTACCCCGAACGTCCACCGAAACCCAAGCGTATCCGTTCGTGACGAACCGCTGCACGTAGGCATTAACGCGGGGGTTGGTGAACTTGCGCTCATAACGCGTGAAGATGTTAAAGGGGAAGTCGAGCGTGTATCCGCGGCCGTGGCGGGTGGGGAAGAGCACAGTGGGCACCTTCTGCTGCTTCTCCCAAAGGTAGTCGGCTAGGTACGAATCTACTGCCAGGTCGACGCCGTCACGCATAGCCACGTATTGCGTCTCGTGGTGGGTGTTTTTAGGGTCGAAGAAGCGTAGCGACTCGTAGCGCTTCTCTCCGAACCACGAGTGATCGTTGATGTGCAGGTCGCAGGCGATGGGGTCTTCGCGGTCCGAGATGTAACCGGCGAACTGGTGGGCCAGGTAGAGCGAGACCATGGAGAACACAGCGTTCTTCATGTAGTATTTGGTGTTGGCCGCAGCCTGGGGCTGTGCCGGAGCTGGTGCCGGTGCAGCTTCCGCCATGGTAGGGGTCGAGTCTTGAGGGGCACGAGGAGACTTGGCGAATGACGCACGTGAGGGTGGAGGGAGCTTTTCACCGGTTTTATTTGATTTTGGAGGTGTATACCATAGTGAAAATGAGTGAGAAAGGAAATGATACGTATGTAAAATAAGAGGTCAGATGTGGACGAAAAAGGGGATGTGCTGACGACGGTTGACACATCAGTGGACACTTTGGAACAACTTCTAAAACGAGTTAAATTTAGAAGCTACGATTTAGAACGCCAGTAACTTGGTGAAGCTGTATGTTGCTGCTGTTGGAGTCTTCATGTTGAGGCGCGTTGAGAAGCTTTTCGGACTACAATTGTACGTGGAGGCACGGGGTGACGTGGGGTTTCCATTGGTCTGCACGTCATGACGATGCGATGGCACGGAACAGGACTGGAGTGCAGCGATCGGAGGCACACGCTTTGCACTTCGTTGCATGGTCTCTGTGCGGTACAGCAACTTGCTTGCCAAGCAAGATGCTCCAACGAGGTCAGATAAAAGCATGCAGCTAGGATACGGTACTGTACATGTATCCCCGGACAACCGCCTGCCAGAGCCTGCAGCAAGACTGCTTTCACGGTCAAAATTAAAACTTTATATTGGTGCAGGGATGCACAAAGTCCATTTATCGTTCTCGTGTTCCCAATCTATCTACAGTAGGATACGCTAAAACTCAGTGGACGTCGTCAGTGTAAGTCCTAACGCTGCCATGTCGTTCAGGAATTCCTGTATCAAACAATGCATTAGTCCAATACCGGTAGTCTTCAACACGCACGGTTTGTATCCTACCTCAGCTTCCGCTTCATAACCGGCCACGGGGGACGAACAGTCCGTCAGGATGATGATATCGCTTAGTCGATCTTTCGGCCAGTTGTCCACCAGGTCCCGCACCGTGAAGTTGACGCAGTGCGAGAGCGCCTCACCCACGACAACGAGCTTTTTCGAGCGCTGCAGCGTCTTGATCAGTTCCGTGTTGAGGCTGCAACGTACAACAACATTATTAATCGGTCAAGATGAAGAACTGCCGTACGTCTTACCTCGTCGATGGGTCGTACGGCAACACGTACTCGGCTCTGAGTGCCGAATAATGCTCCGTGAACGGGTTGCTGCCCTTCATAACGTACTCAATCGGTTTCAGCGAGTCTTTCGTCCACTGCACCGCAGCGTCCAGCACGTCCGTGACGATATTGTGACCCTGGGACCCGATAAGACAATGCTCCGGCCAAATCGTCAGCGAGAACTTACCACTGGCCTCTAGCGCCTCGGTGTACGTCAACACGTAGTCATGCAAACTGGCATCGCGCGGCATCCAGACGCCGTCCGAGATGTTCTGCGCGGAAATCGTCGTGTACGGCTCAGGTGAGTCGCCCGCAGCGTTCGTCCAGAAAACGCCGTGCGCGATGTGGTACCGTTGGTGCGAGTCCATTGTAAGCACGAGTTGGTCCAGCTCGGAAGTGTAGTTCGAGATGAAAGCGGAAATGCGTGCAGCGTCTTCGTTGGCAGTGGCAATGGCGAGAGAACCTCCCGGATGGAAACTCACTTGCTGGTCAATGACGAGGAGGCCGAGGCCGTCTTGGTTGATCTTGTTGGCCAAGCAGGCGGACGTGTCCACGTCGTTCTCGTCGTAGACGCTGCAGTTGTTGGGAGGGCTGCTGATGTACACAGTGCTAGAAGATAGAGAAGCAAACGCGACAATACACGAAGCTGCGAACGACAGTCTGGTGGCGAACATGGTGGATCGAGAGGAAGTTCGGAAGTGAGAGAGATCGCAACTAGCAAAATATCGCGCTAGTCGATGCATGTCATGCTTGACGTGCATGATGTGCTTTGAAGTGACAAAGCCGACGTCACGGTGACACCGGGCGTGTGTACAGTATTGTGTATTCTTTGCGCGGATATTCTGCAAACAGTTTTCTATTCGATGCACGATGCACTTGTACATGTAGTCTACGCGCTGAACTCGGTGGACGTCGTCAATGTCAGTCCCTTCGCAGCCATATCGCTCAAGAATTGCTGTGGATGATAACCAAACGTTTAGTTTCCGCCCATTGTCAATAGAAACAAATCAACTTCTTACCTCCGCTTCAGCCTCAAATCCAGCTACAGGCGACGAGCAGTCCGTTAAGATGATGAGGTCACTCAGTCTTTCGACTGGCCAATTGTCCACGAGATCGCGGACGGTGTAGTTCACGCAGTGGGAAAGCGCTTCGCCCACGATAACGAGTTTGCCGGCGCGTTGCAACGACTTGATCAACGCGGTGTTTAAGCTGCGAACAAGTACATTTAGTATGAGATTCCGAGCCTTTTGACACCAGAACGAAATGACTTACCTCGTGCTCGGGTCGTACGGGAGTTCATACTCAGCCTTCAAAGCTGAGTAGTGTTCCGTGTACGGGTTGCTGCCCTTCATCACGTACTGGATCGGCTTGAGCGACTCCTTTGTCCAGTCAAGGGCGGACGCGAGGACGTCTGGAACGATGTTGTGTCCCGGCGACCCGATGATGCAGTGCTCCGGCCAGATCGTGAGTGAGAACTTGCCACTGGCCTCCAGCGAGTGTGTGTAGGCCAGGACATACTCGTTCAAGCTGGCGTCTCGAGGCTTCCACACCCCGTCCGAGATATTCTGTGCGTAGATCGTCGTGAACGGGTCTGGGGACTCACCAGCGTCGTCCTCCCAGAAGATCCCGTGGGCGATATGGTACCTTTGGTGCGAGTCCATGGTTAGAACGACCTGCGATAACTCGCACGTGTGATTCGAGATGAACGCGGCGATTCGAGCTGCGTCGGCGTTGGCTGAGTCGATGGCCAATGAACCTCCAGGGTGGAAGCTCACTTGCTGGTCGATGACTAAAATGCCGAGACCGCCTTCCGGAATCTCATTCGCCAGACGTACAGCTCTTTCAACGTCACTCTCGAGGTCGGTAACGCAGTCCTTACTGTCACCAGTTGATGCGACTGCAGACGCGAGCAACGCAATGCACGAAGCAAAGAACCCGACCTTGGAGAACATGATCGGATGAGTTGGAGGGGGAAGTGTTGGGAAACCGAGAAATTCGGAAGTGAGTCTTGGGGTAGCAAGCTTTGAGCCCAGCAGTAGGCGCAATGCAAATATCGGGCAGTAAATAACTTACAGCGATTTCTGGATCGCTATTCCTACTACTGATGTTGTGTTATCATGAATTTGATCCTTGTAACTACAACGGTGGGTGACCTGCCTCATGGCTGGTCCTTGATGAGTTAGTAGTGTTCAGTAAATCTTCTGTCGTTAATAAAAATGAGCTGTTACTTCGAGATCTTTAGAGGAAAAGTCTTGAACCACATAACACACGTTCACGTAGAGCAAGCCGGTCAGCGTCTCGCTGAGCTTCGTCTGTCCTGTCCCCATCACTTTCATCGACTGGGGAATGGTAACGTAAGCAAATTGTGCCGTGGTGTTTCACACTTTCGGGCCCAACGGCATCCGGACGACCCCAGCCTGGCGGTGGGAGTACAGACATGCCGTCTGTCGCTTCCGAAACGACTTGATCTCCTCCAGCTGCAGTAGTATTCGGTCGATATGAAGCGTTCTGCCAACAAGAGGTTCCTTCTTTTAGCGCAAGTTGAGCCAGCATCTGAACGAGTTCCCGCTCATCGTAAATGCTCAAGTCCAACGGCGGGTACGGTCGATCAGGTTGTAGCGGGTCCAAGATGTTGAGCCACCCAAGGCGTTTGACACATTCCTCTTGATCTTCAACCGAAAGACCGTCGTAGATCTAGTACCAGCGTAGGATACAACGTAAGAACAGTTTCGCTTCCATCCGTAGATTACTACCAAGCCCATACCTGAACGAAGTTTTCCAGATCAACGATACGAGAAAATGCGAGGCAGGCGGCGCGAGCGCGAGCTCGAACTGCGTTCGGAAAGGCTTGGACGAGTTCTTGAGCCTGCGCGCAGCTCAACCAGCGGTCGGCTACCAAAATCTCCAGTAGTAACAGCTTCTGCTGCAGTCCTTCCACCGTATTCGTGAGTCGATCCATCGCTTCCCCTGCGATGCTACGTCTCTTGTGTTTCTGGAGCTTCTCGGCTGCTCGAGTGCGCACAAAGCGACGCAGAAGCTCCCAATGCAGCAGCGCCTGCGTCCTCTTCTTGCTGTCTGAAGTAACAGAAGACGAATCCTCTTGGTCTCGACGGTCTTCACAAAGAGCAGCGATCTCGCTTTCACTCGGAGGCTGAGCCAAAACAGCCAGCAACTGCTCAAAACGGCGTTGACTCAGAGGCTTCGTGCCTCGTGGAGGACGCGTCGTACTCACGTAGTAGAAGACGAGCTTCGACGGAGGCGGGAGTAGGTTCGACACGGAGCGCTCACGTGCTGGTCCGAGTACTTTGTTCAGGATGTAAGTGCTCGAGAGCAGCACCGGATCCCCGTCCAGCGTAGCCCACCGGAAGTTCTCCCAGTTGCCGCTTTGTGACGTATCGCCACGTCCAGAACGCCACCGACTGAACTGCTTCTCCTCTTGCGCTATCAACGCTAATCGGTGCAGTGCAACGCGATGATCATCCCGACTCAAATCGAACGCGTACGCATTGGTGAGAGCTCCTAGCTGGACACTGAACAGCTGAGCTCCAAGCCACCGACGCAGCGCCAGTCTTTCGAGCCACTGGTTGTGGATATCCACGATGCGAGTCACGAGACTAACTGCGTCTCGGTGGTCGATGATACGTGGTAGGAGTAAAGCAAGAGCTGCTAACCTTCTCCCTGGTCGTACAGCAGAAGAAGCTGTTCCCTGTCGAGTCAGCAAGAGCTCACCTTGAGACGCAGACAAATACATCCCTGATTCGGCCAGAACAGTATGCAAGAAATCGGTCTGCTCTGTGATGTTCCGACTGATACTGGCAGCGTTGACGAGGAATCTCGATAACATACTATCAGGCATCAACATGGAGTCGGCAGGCCGATGGGTTTCCCCTCCGGTATCCTGTTGCTGGGGGTTGTCGTCCGTGTCGATGCTGCCTCCACTATGAGCGAAGTCTGCAGTGAGTTGTCCAGTATTCGGGACCTGCCAAGCCGCACCGGACGCAACTTCGCACGGCTCCAGCCTCACCAACTTGGCCTCCTCCTTCTCTTGAACTGTTTGTGGGTCATCGTGGACAGTCAGCACTTCGGACGTCATGAACTCCAGGAACTCGTACGCGTCGATCTCCCCAGACCCGTCCAAGTCGTACTTAGCTATCACACGGGCGATCGCGTCGTTCACCTGCGCTTCTTCACTCACTCCTAGCAGCTGAAAGACACGTCGAAGCTCATCGATATCCAAGGACCCGGAGCTATCCGAGTCCACAAACGCGAAGCCGACGCGGGCGAAGAGATCGGCGAACTCGCGTTTGTGCAGGGCTCCACTGTTGTCGTAGTCGTATTTCTGTAGGATGGCAGTGAGCTGTTCGTCGGACACTTCAAGGCCACAACTACGCAGCGCAATTACTAGTTCACTGAACTCAACAGCGCCAGATCCGTCCCCATCCAGACGTTTAAACAACATCGCCACAGGATTGAGCGATTTCCCACTGCTACCGATGTTGACAACCGCTTCGTCTACCGGTGGACCGGAAGAAGAAGGTTTAACGAGACGTTTCACCATCTCAAGCTTCGTCACTTGCCCTCGAGTTGCAGAGTACTCGAGCTTCGTAAACCGGTGACGTCCAGGATGAGATACCGCCAGACGCAGTAGCTCGTGCGCGACCATGTGCTCGTACGCGTCACTCAGGTCTAGTACGTAGCTGCCTGCTGGATCCACCGGGTTGAATACGTGCAATTGTTCATCACCGGTGGCCGCAGACATCGTCGGCGCTGATACAGTCAAGCTGCAGTCCAAGAGCGAAAGCTGACAGACTGAGGACGCCCCGGAACTTGGACGAGGCGCGCAGCTCGCGTGCATCAGCGCTTTGCCGCCCTGAACTCCAAGAGGATTCCCGTCGAGCGAAAGCATTGCCAAGGACGCGTTCACAGCCAAACCACTGGCCAAACCGACTCCTCCACGAGGGGATATCCCGTTGTAACTCAGTGTGAGGCGCCTTAACCTCGCACCAGCACGTAAAGCATGCGCAATAGCAAACGCCCCCTTGTCCCCCAACGAATTGTAGCTCAAGTCCAGCTCTCGCAATTGATAATTCATCGGAAGAGCTGCCGCGATGAAGCCACAACCTGCTGAACGGAGCTGGTTCCACGACAGATCCAAGTATTGCAGCGTCAGGTTAGCCGTAAGCATCGTACCCAGCGCTTGCCCTCCAGTAAGAAGCTTCACGGGGGCATCTTCTTCTTCTTCCTCCTCCTCTTCGTCTTCCTCAACGACGTGTATCCCTTTACTAGCCAGGACTTCAAGGCCAATCTGATTCCCACGCAGTAACAGCCGCTCAATCGACTTGTTCCTCTCCAGAGCTTTCGCCAACCGCGCGCTCTCTTGGTCACTGAGTGCGATTTCATTCAGAGCCAACACACGCAACGTGCAGAGGTTGGAGCGGACGTAACCCCGAAGGACGTTCGCCGCGTCGATTCCGATCGGATTTGACGACACGTCGAGAGACGTCAAGTGCGGTTTGTTCTCCAGCGCCCGCACCAAACAGCTTATCCCCGCGTCGGTCAGACGGTTGTCACACACGTTGATACACTCCACGAGCGGCAATTCGGGCAGACAAGCGGCAAAGCGCACAATGAAGTTGTCGCCCAGCCCCTGATGACTGAAGTCAAAGGCGCGTTTGTTGTACTCCCTCCGTAGTAAAAGGGTCGGTGCAGCTTGACCGCCGGCAAGACACGCACCGAGGAAGAGCGTACGTGGAGAGCGCGGCACAGTTGATACGAGGCTCATGTCCCCTCCACCGACCGATATCTGAGCTTGCTCTAACGTCGGTAGAGATCGCCGCATTCCTGTCGAGCGTCGTAAACTGACTGTCGAGGTACGCCGTTGCGACTCGCGATGCTGTTCGTGCGTCTCGCGGTCGATGAAAAGGTGGGGTTTGCTGTGCAGCTCCTTGTACATTCGGTAGTACGACGTCCGCGCTTCCGGCCCAAAGTACTTGAGTTTCGTGCGGTCAACGTCCATCTCGGATTCGCCTTTCGACAGCTTTTCACGCGCATCGGCCGCCTCTTGTGCCGCCATCTCCGACAACATCCGCGGATCGTCCAAAGGCGCAAACACGAACGCACGGCGCGGCTGCTCGTTGACGATCTTCAACGCCTCAACGCGTCGAGGTCGCGCTTCCTTGCGTTGGCGTCGATGGTCCTCCAGCATCTTCTCGACTTCGTCGTAGGATTCGTCGAGCGTCATCGGACGCGATTCACTCCCAGCCTTTAACTGCTTCTTTGTACCTGTAAGTGAGACTTGTGTAAGCTGCTTAGTGGGCGACGGCGTCAATGGGGCCAACGTGGACGGCACAGCCGGCGGGCGAGTCGTGTCTCTGCAGGTTCGGAACGATATCCCAACTGAAGTGTCGAGCATGTTTTTCTCCCAGCTCATCCGACCGAGGAACTTGGTTGGGGACTGCAGTGTGGGCGATGCGGCGGATGCTGTGCCATTCTACTCTGGTGGCAAGCAAACGGGTTTAGTGATGGCAGAAAATGACTGGGAGTTGAGACGTACGGAGTGAGGAACCATAGGCAATTGCGTGGCATGGCTGCCGTTAACACTGCGCTTCGAGGACATGGCTGTAAGCGGTTGAAGACCACTTCGACCTCATCAAAGAGCGGACAAGCTCCAAAATAGAGCTGTGCATGTTGAAGAGACCGTTTCCGACTGACGTGGCAGAGTAGCCATTCTGTACAGTTGGTCGCACCATTTCTTCATCCATTTTATCCGATACAAGAAGCAAATGTATTATTTCTCACGGGAAACAATTGACTAAAACCTTCCAGGAAGTGGGTACAAATTTCTTAAATATACGATTATACAGGATTACTATAATTGATACAACGACTGTACGATACCTCTCCAACAGCCAGCCATTCCCGCCCGCCACGCACTTGGCTCGTTTCTCCCTCTTCGACGTCATATTCCATCGTGCGGCCGGCCCCAGCAAGCAGCACAGGCACCTTCGCTCCCCCTTCACTCGGTAGTAAAGACCCCCTTACACAGCAGACCATGGTGCGCGGCAAGAAGATCGGACTGGGCGAGTTCCTGGGCGACCAGGCCGCCGCTTACATCCCGGAGGCGGCGCTGCCGTCGGGCCCCCGCGCGCGCGCCGACGACGACGACGGAAACTACCGCGGCGGCCGTGGAGGCGACCGCTTCGGCGGCGATCGCTTCGGCGGGGACCGCGAGCAGTCGCGCAGTGAGCAGTCGGACCAGTGGCGCGGAGACCGCGGCGGACACGGCGGCGGTGACCGCTTTGGCCGCAGCGAGGAGGGCGGTGGCAACTGGCGCGGCGGCGGCGGCGACCGCTTCGGCGGCCCCTCGCGCTACGACCGTCCGTCGCGCGACGACTTCCAGTCCGAGGAACGCCCGGCGCACATGCGTCTGAACTTGGCGCGTCGCGGGGAGGGCTCGGGCGGCAGCGGCGACGCGCGCAACGGCAGTAGCGACAAGTGGTCGAGCGCGTTCGGTGGCAGTGGAAGACGCGAAGACCGCGGCGGCGACCGGTTCGGCCGTGATGACCGCGGCGGTGACCGGTTTGGCCGTGAGGACCGCTTCGGCCGGGACGACCGGTTTGAAGGCCGTGCCGCCGGCCGATTCGCCCGTGGTGACGATCTGTCGTCGGGCATGTCGAACCTGCGCGTGGGCGGACGTCAGGAGCAGGCGTCGGCTGAGCCTGAAGTTACGGACAAGAAGGCGCGCGCGCAGCAGAAGCGCGAGGAGCGCAAGAAGAAGGCGGAGGAGGAGCGTCTGGCCGCTGAGGAGGCTAAGCGTGTCGCTGCTGAGGAGAAGAAGAAGGCGGAGGAGGTTGCGGCCAAGAAGGCCGACGTCGACCGGGAGACCATGAAGCAGGTGCTGGCCAGCGGCAAGAAGGGCGAGGAGCTGGCGGCTGTGGCCAAGGACACCTTCAAGAAGAACGGCCGTCCCACCGGCGCCGTGGTCTTCGAAGCCGTGTTGAACGCGGCCGAGGACGTGGCCAAGTCCAGTGCCAACTGGATCGCCATGCCCGCGTACGGTGAGCTGCTCAAGTTCGCCATGGAGGACTCGGACAAGAAGGACCAGATGGAGGCGCTGTACGCTCTTCAGGTGTTCCTGAACAAGTACGACTTCCCCAAGGGTTTGATCGAGAAGTGCTTCATGGCCCTGTACAGTCTTGACATCATTGACGAGTCTGGTTTCTTCGAGTACAAGTACGACGTGGACGGAGAAGTGCCCGGCCGCATGAAGGCTATTATCCAGACATCGACGTGGCTCACGTGGCTCGAGACGCCCGAGGAGGAGAGCGACGAGGAGGACGAAGAATAGATTTCATGAGCGTGGTTGAGAAGGTATTTTACGTACGGAAGCGCAGGGAGTGCTTCGGCTGCTTCTTTCCTGCAGCTGTCGTGTTTAAGATACAATTTGGAATGGAAATATGCATCGATCATCCCTGTCTAAGAATCACGTGCAGTGACCGACGTCACCATGTCCTGGATCGTAGCCATAGGCGGCCGATAAATCTCTGGCAACAACTTGCGTTGCAGCGAGTTGAACGAGTACTTGAAGCGTCCGACGTTCTTCTTTGCGATGTGGATGCGAACACCAAACTCCCGCATCGTGTTGGCTACATCTTTGACTTCTTCTAGCGGTCCGTATTCAGTAGCACTTCCCGCTTCGATCTCTTGAAGCACGTGGCGTTTACGCTGCACAAGAAGTCGAGCTTGTTCGAGCGTCGTGCTCATAGCAGTTCGATCTTTGCCAGACTTGCAGTATGTGACCCTGCCGCCATTGAGACTGCGCACTGCGTCGGCAGCGTGCAGCAAGATGCACGTGTTCTTAGACGCCGAGTTCTCGCTTTCCACACTCACGCGCAAGTTTCGCAAGATCTCGTCGGGGTGAGACCCTACACTGACTTCGGACATCCCAATCCCGCACACCTCGGTGAAGCGGTTGTAGTAATCGGAGATGGTGCGGAAGCTGGTGCTGTTGATCTTCCGCTGGATGGAGACGCCAGAGTGCCCCACCATGTTCGCCAAGGACTGCATTTCATTGATTCCTTGAGTAAATAGCACCGCTGTGACGCTAATCAACGCACCACTCTTCAAATTCTCTGGAAGTATCGCGAACTGTGTAGGAGGCACCGGGACTTTAATGATGTAGCCCGATTCTTCGTGTTTCTCCACCATCACCTCCACGTCAGTGCCCTCACAAAGTTTGAAGGAGAACGTCTCCAAGCACTTGATGGCCACCCAAGCGTCCGAAATCATGTATAGCTCCTTCCCATGCGACGAAATGAGACTCTCCCATCCGATCAAGAACCCGATCTGCGCCATTTGATTCAGCACCTTTTCATTTCGTTCTTGGAGACACAAGTCGAGCTCAGCCATGAAACACGTGACCAGGCTACTCACAGATTGAGAAACAGCAACGCTCTTTCGCAAATAGTAATCCGTGCGTAGCATTTCCAGTCGGCAGAGCATCCGCACAGCGTAGTTGATGGACGTTGTGGGATCCGCACCTTCTTCTGGCTCCACTCGAAGCGAAGGATACTTGGCGTAAACTGCATTCTTCTCGTCGCTGTTCTTTTGGTCCAGTTGTCGGGAGCTCTTCTTTTTGACGAACCTCTTGTTTGACAAAGCTCTGGCTCGAGCTGCTGCAGCTTTTCGAGCCATTATTGAGTATTTTGACGCCTTTTTCTTCGGTGCAGACTCAACTGGCGCCGCTGAGGCAGCTGTAGTAGGGCTAATTGGGCCACTGGAGGCTGGTGCGTCCGAAGAGAAGCCGCTGTCTGTGCTACGGACGTCATCCTCGACCTCTGCCTCGTTCTCGTTCTCGTCTTCCAGGGGCGGATAGAAAAAGTCGGATGAGTCTTCTGGAATAAAGCAGTTGCTGTCACTAACCGGGCTCCCCATTAACCGCGGGGTGCTTTTTTCCAAAACCGATTGGAAGTTATTCATTTCAAGCTCCATCTCGCGCAAACCGCAATCGCTTAATCCCATCGCGTGCGCAGTAGGAGCCCCACAAGTTACAGTCGCGTGGGTCTCGGGGACCATCATACGTTCCTGTATTGATAGCGACTGATGAGAAATAGGCGCGCCAGAGTGTGCATCGACATCATCCAAGCCAAGCAGGTCCTCTGATGACGCCTGCGCATCCATTGGGGGCTGCTGCGGCAGGGATTGAGATCCAAAGTGACGGAAAATGCGGAAGTACGAAACATGCAGGTTGGTCGGGATTCCTTGAATGTCGGCGCGCTTCTTGTGTAAACTTGACTTGAACGTTTTCTTTTCTTCGACCAAATGCTCCGTCAGTCGAATCATATCAGTAACTTCCGTCACCTGCTTCCGAATATGCAGAGCATGCGGATACAAGAAGTTCAGAGGGATCTCGCTTTCAACGATGCCATCATTCGGAGGAGGCGAGCAGTCTGAAGCCCGTCTGTATCGTCTTGGAAGAGCTGGGGATGGTTCCAATTTAACGCCAGCGAGCAGGTCGTCACTTGCCAACTCGAGTGGATTTGCGAGCAAGATGTTAACGCGAAGTTGAATCTGCCCAAACACTTCATCAGTTGAAGGCAAACGAACATCGAACCAGTCCACAAGTGTGAGAGAAGTCACAATTTGGCGCGGCCTCGCTTCGTGATTCGCATCCGTATTCCCTTCAGCACCATCGTCATCATCAAAGACAACTTTTTCTTCCACTGTCATCGCGTCGCGGACACTCTGCAGCGGAATCATCACTTCGCCAATCAAGTCATTTTCCACACCGCTCATGTAGCCGTAGTGCTCGTTGAATACTTGGAAGCGTAGCCATCCGGCAAGCGGTTGATCAACCAGGTTCTGTCTATAAAATACAAACTGCTTCAGTGCATTCACAGGAGATACAACCACACGGCTCTTCAGTATCCTTGACGCGTGATACTTCGTATTGGGCTTTCCGTGAGGGCATTTAGTGCCGGCATTTTTGTTCGTAGACCAAACTGGATTCGTCGAATCATATTCCGTGTTCGTTTTCCCCACTGTGTACTCGTGACTTCCCATCACACCGTCCTCAAACTTGACCACAACGAAGGGATGTACACTGTTGCTAGTTTCGGCTGCTTGGTCAGCTGTGTCGGGGTCATTGCTGCTAAATGACGACGATGAAACATTACTACCACCCCATTTTCCAGCCTTTATGCGATTCACAAACCCGCCCCGACCGCCCACCATACCACCCATCGAAAAGCCAGAAGTGCGAGACGTTCGTACATCCAGCTCAGTTGTCATTTCAGTCTCAGCACCCACTGCAGTATTATTCCTTGACTTCGCTCTCAAGTCACGGCCAGAAACAACCTGTACACGGAAAACGTCATGTCCGAAGTTGAGCGCCTCCGCGTCGTTGTCAAAGTAGCGGTTCTTCTTGCGGTTGTAGTTGTATCGCAACTGCCACTCGTCGTACATCTGCAGCAGCTCGTACTGACACACACGCAGCAATTGCAACGGGATCTTGACGCTAAAATCCACTTCCGCCGCCTCTTCAACTGCTAATTTCGCGTTTGCAGCCTGCATCTCCGCGAGTTCCTCCCTCATCAACGGGAAGAACAAGAAACTCCGGAACAAATTATGCTGCGCCTTAAAAAGCGGGTGCTCTTGCGGCTGAATATTAGCGAACTGCAGCTCCACTGTCGCACCGTCCAGCACCGTCGAATGCACTGGCAACGTCATCTTCTGCTTGTAATTACCGCTAGTAGCCACCGTGTACATCTCCTGGAAGGAAGTCAAAGCGTATCCGAACACTTGACTGTTCTTATTGGACGACGTTCCTTCATCCGGAATCATGACCATAATCTGCACATGTCGGTCGTATTCCGCCGGGTTCTTGCAGCGGACACTAAACCCCACCGAGAACATGGGATTGCGGCTCTTATGGCGTTCGCTCCAGTAGCTCTCACTGTCCAGCAGCCCATTAGCTGGAAGTGCAGCTTTATCCGTAAATCCTGCCCCTAATTCCCCAAAGTTATCCATTTCAACACTCAACCCACCGCTGGAATGCGGAGACTGTACCGAAATGTCGGTACCAAATCCGAAGATCGGGGTCTCTCCGCTGACGCGCACCTCTACGTTCACCTCGGTGGGAGCTTTGGCCCGTGGGGACTTGGTGGTGGCGCTGCTCAGCATGTTGAAGGCGCCACGTACCAGCGTCTGTGCGGACCGTGCGGGGGACACGAGCGAGTTGCCGTCCACGCCCCGACACGAGACGAAGAAGTGCAGCACTTGGCGGTCCGGTTCGGCATCGCTTGGGGGCATTTCCACGGGGGACGAGGGCGCAATAAGAGGAAGAGAGAAGGACGAGTCTACACTGTCGGCCGAGGACGCGGACGTGGGCGCAGGGAGCGGCGGCTCGTCGAACGACATCAGGTTCGGACTCGACATGTTGGGCTGATTATGCGGAACTCCCCAGCGGAAGCTGTTGTGACGGAAAACGTATGTGGTGTGGCACACATTAAATAGGGGAATTCCCAAAATGACACACGTCTTTTGTCAATCTGCCAGATCAAATATGGTGTTGTTCACATAAAATAAGGAGATAGGTACCTTTTTGGGGGTTAATCCAGTTTCCTAGTGCTTATATCCTGGTCGCGTATGTCGTACACGCGTGTCTTCGTCTTACAGTGATGGCTATGAGCTGCACCAAAAGGTCTTCCACATTCGTACCACGTTTCAGCCCCAAATGCGGTTTGGGTGGCGTGCAGTGAGTTTGAACGTAACTCGCCCTGTATCACTCGACCCCAAAGCTTCTTATTTTTGATATATTCGTTGCATTGATATAATATTGAATTACACAGTTGGAGTGGTCTACCGAACGTGCATGAGTCGATGACTTTTTTCTCAACGTGATGTAGCTGGTGTACCATCACCAGAGAGTTATCACGGTTTATTGTACATGTACGCACTGCTTGCGTGAGCCTTGCCTACGCTTACGCCCGTTTGATCAACAGCACGCTCTCATTTCAAAAATTCCTCCGGGTTGCCGTAAGCGATGGCGGACCCTGTCGAACTGAATGCGCTACTGCCGTACCTAGACGGCATCTTCGATAACCTCGACAGCGACGACGATGATGCCGAGGTGATAGAAGAAACAGATAACGACGCAGTTCGCATGACGCGTAAACAAATTCCGAGCCTGGCGCCTTACTCCACCAAACGCCAGCGCCGCAAGAAGGCCGAACTGCACGCACTAAGGACGGAAGGACAGCAGCTGGCCGTCAGGAAGGAGCGTCTTTTGCGAGCTCTTGGCACTAAAAAACCATCGAGTACGAGACCCGAGCTTCCAGCGAGTTGTGTTGAGCGACACAAGTGAGCGTCAAATTCCAAAAGGCAACAAGGGTGTTTTTTTACAAGCATTTTGCTTGCAATGACACACGATTTCCGAGCTACAAACGCATATTATCGCGTCGCATAATCTGTCAAGATTACTGTCTCGAGCCCTCGCGTTGAACATCATCACGTGTCAAATTTTGAGAGCTACACCGGCTTCTCGAAGCCTCATTCTTCATTGAGCATTCGAAGTATCAGCTGAAAACGACCAGATAATGTCAACCGAAACGCTGTTCGAACTGTTAGCACACTTCGATGCTATCAACGCATCAGAACTACCCGACATCCAGATACCTCATACGTCAGTAGTGACTGATCCGGCTGCAAGATCAAGTATATCGGCTAAAACAAGGAGTCATAGAACGAAGAAAACGCACACTCCCTACTCGACGGACCTGCAAAGGAGGAGAAAGGCCGAGAGAGACGCTTTGCGGTCAGAAGTGCAACAATTACTCGGTAAACTACATGCAGAAAACGACGTCGCAGGGCGACCAGGGTGTAACACAGGAGACAACCAGACGGAGAATCTGGTCAAATGGCGTAGTCAAGCGATGGCGAATTGCGAGGATCGCATACGCTCTGAGCGTGTGAATCAAGAGCTGAAAGACGTTTTGGCGCAGCAGCTGAAGCTGTTCGGATCGTTACGTAAGGTACTTCGACGGACAGACATGGCCCGGGTGAGTTTTTTTGCTTGTTTGGTGCAAGTTTAGTTTATACTAACGCGAATTGATTTTCAGGATATGGAAGTCGTTTCACAGCCACAACCAACTGCAGATCGACCATTTTTTCAGATCGATTACAGCGGACAGATCCTTGCAGAGTTAGCACACAACGTTGCTCAAATGTACACCAAAATGGACATCAGTGCGTCCGCCTGGTTCGATGAGGAGTGTTCTGTTACCTTCCGCTGCCAGTCAAACCCTGATGACATTGATGGCGAACGCTGTTTCAATGTCATGTCGAGAACCCCTCTCGTTTGCGCGGTGACGGAAGCTCGTGGCATGTTGTGGGGCTATGTCACGGATAAAGAGAACCCGGACACTCGGAAGGCCTTCAACTTTGTACGTTCCCCAACGCTTTTTTTTTTACTGTAACCACATTATGATGTTGCTCACGTGAATATTTTTGTCCTGTATGCAGACGCGCGCAAGAAGCCCCGCGGGGGCTGAAACACAAAGCGACCACCGGAACTGTATTACAGCTCTCTTTATCCAAGCCGGTCCCAAGGGTTCTCTATCATTCGTTAACGCCTTGGGCACGTACCGGAAATTTGAGCAGGCAGGTCGAGTTTTTCTGGTGGGAGGAATGAGATGGATTTTACCAGCTGAAGGACTCCAGTTTGAAGACAGCTACAGCACGTTCATTGAGCCATCATCGCCAGGCCTAGAGCATCGCTCAGTCGTTCGAACATTCTACCAATTGCGCTCGCGAAACATTGAGATGGCACACAACAACACCCCAAAAGCAACCAAGGACAAGGTGATGAACTCTATTGCAAACATATCGCGCTCCTATTTGCAATCAATGCAGAACGCGTTCCTGGATAGATCTAGCCCGTTAACAACAGCACCATTCATCTAAGAACGCGAATAGAATCTGTCACGTCGTCAAGTACGCCAAAACACATTTACTTTTTTTGGGGTATGATAAAACACATTGACAATACGCGTTACGAAACTGGCTGCACTAGAATCATCACCAGCGCAAACCTCACTTGAACGTTTTGTAGTTGAAAATCTACTCAGAGCGGAGGCTGCGGTAAGTCTTCGGTGTTGTTGTTCCCATGGCATCCGTTCCAGTTCCAGTTCCGGTAGTGCCGGTCTTCGTGCCAGAAGTACCAGCTGCACCCGTCCCTGTGGCCGTAGTGCCCGTCGTCCCCGTTGTTCCAGCAGCTCCAGTTCCCGTGCTGGTGCCGGTAGTGCCAGTTCCAGTACCTGGCGCATGCACCGTTCCAGGGCCGTACGAAGTACTTCCAGCGCCAGGGATCATTTTACTGAGACCGGAGAGGCCTCCGCTGGTTCCCGCCCCGCCCATTCCAGGAATCATGTTGCTGAAGCTTGGGAGACCGCCGCCTGCACCGCCAGCACCAGGGATCATTTTGCTGAGGCTCGACATGCCACCGCTGCCCATTCCTGGTAGGCCACCGCTCATCCCTGGCAAACCGCCGCTACCGCCCATGCCTGGCATCATTTTTGAGAGGCCTGACAGACCGCCGCCGCTCATGCCGGGAAGGCCTCCGCTGGTCCCCGTTCCGGTTCCGCCCATTCCAGGCATCATCTTGGTCAGGTCAGACAGACCACCACCGCCACCGCTCAAACTGGGGAGACCGCCGCTCATACCGGGAAGGCCGCCACTCATACCGGGAAGGCCGCCACCACCACCATACGTCTCGGCAGCTTCTTGTTCGGCACGAGCACCACTCGAGACGGCGGCGAAGGCGAGGAGCAGAGCGAGAATCTTGTTGCTGGAGAACATTCTTGAGAGAAGTTGTCGGTTCCTTACAGTGTAGCTTGAAACGCTGTCAACTGTCGGAGGCAAATGTGGAAATGAGCCAACACGACTAGCTCTACAACACGCGTGAAGCGCACCGCCCTGAGAACGGAAGAGGTAGTCGGGGCGTATGGCATTGAGGAAACGCGTGGCGGGCCGACCAGCTTGACGCCAACGCGAACGAGGGTCGCGAACGCGGGATGTTTGGTGGCTTGTGGTGTCAGATGCACTCGAGTTTGTGGGCTGTTCGATGCTTACAATACGCTTTTAGCTGTTCGTGCTCGTGATTGCGGGCATTGGTAAAAGAGGGTGAACGGCCATCTTTGCCAGGCCTAAGGCCATCTGGAGAGCGTTGACGTTTCTTATCCGGTAGCTCGCCATGCTCGCCATGAGATCGGCTCCACTGTGGCTGTGCGTGTTGGCGGGCACCGTCTGGACTGTTGCAGCTCTTTTGCTGTTCGTACCGGCAACTTGGATCGCCACTTGACCGGCGCGAGCTCGACACACTACCACGTCCAAGTGAAACCCGAGCTGGGTTCGCGCATATTGCTCCGCGATATCTTCGTACTTTACTATCAAATGCGAAGTATTTATCAGCAGGTTCTTCCTCACCCGGAAGCGGGTGGATTGCGAAGGGTGGTTAGCAGTACAACACCTCCATCTCTAGGGGTGGTGGTGACTGCAAGCACTCCTGAAGGATCACGAGCACGGTTCTTTCCTGGCCTAAAAGCCGGAGACTGGAAGAAACTCATTCAGCCTCTCGACGAATTAGAGCAACACCCAATGGTACAACTTGGATGTCCCCGAGGGCGTGTACATCAAACGCTCACCCAGATATTTTGGCTTCGACGGTGTCTGGTACCTGTCGTTCACGATGTAATGCTGAGGCTATTCTTCGGAGACCTCATTGTCGGATCAAGGCTCTTCTTCATGCTTACTAGCAACCCGAATGCACAACTTTGTGTCCGGGACGGCTGCGATTCAATTGAAACATTGGAACATTGTTTTCTCACTTGTCCGGCGCTAACGCAAATGTGGCAAATATTGTGGAGTCAATGGCGAAGGGCTTTTCGAAGCACCTTGGAGTGGAAGCTTCTGCTGTTCCCGTCCAACAGAGATGTTGCTAGAGGATGGAGAGGCGATCAGGAGAACCTGTTGCTACTGTGGAGAATGCACACTGCTATAGTGTTCCACGCAACGTGGCGGCTGCGCAATGACATTTACTTCGGCGAAACACAAGCGGTGACGCCAAATATCGCTAACTTGCAGGCTTCATTTCGAAGCCACTGCCATTTCTTGTTTCGGCATTCATCGGATTGGAATATTGACGGCGGAGCGCTTAATCGAGTGCTTACGCGCTTGGGATTCGTGTCAGAACAGACCGAACTTCTTCCTAACCTCCCACGACAACGAATATGGACCCCGCGATGCTAGACGTAAGGCACTGGTAATAGCATAGGTCTGCAAGACGTAAGTCCAGCTAAAGTTAATCAACTTTTACCTACCTACCACGTCCAAGTGAAAGTAGGGGCTGAGCGAGTTCCTTTTTTCAATAACCATCCAACCGATATACACAAGCACTGGTTGACTTGCGGCTCGAGCACGTGCACTTGTCTGGAGGTAGTTTTCATTCACCCTACACGTGATATCTTACCAACGTCAGACTGACGTCGTCAGTACACACCAATACTAAGCCAGGAGTTGACAGACAAGGCTTGTTTCTCTTATTGTTTTTCGTTAACAACACTAGCGAGCACTACTACACAGAGGCAAGAGAGCGATACATGTACATGCAACGCCTCTTCAACATTGATACAACGGCATGGTTGTGGGTCTCAACACTTCATTCTTCCGAGCGAAGCTGGCGGTATGCCTTCTGTGAGGTGGCACCCGTGCCGGTCTTCGCACCAGCATTCGCGTTCGCGTTCGCGTTGGCATTCGCAGAGGCGCTCGCGGTGGCACTCGCCGACGCACCACCCGTGCCGGTGGACGTCTTCGCACTGTTGACACCGTCGTTGCTCGTCACGGTCACCGACTTGCTCGAGTAGCCATTGCCGGTGCCGCCAGTACCGACGCTGACATCAGCTCCGTCGTGAACAACGGTAGCAGGCGCGCCGACATGAACCGTATCCACGCCGACAGCGGGAGCAGCACCGACACCCACGCTAGCGACACCGGGGACACCGACGCCGACACCGACGCCGTTCACACCGACACCCACGCCGTTGACGCCAACCACACCGGGCAGGCCGACGCCAACGCTGGCGACGCCCGGAACGCCAACACTGACACCAGGGCCACCGACGTAGCCTGGTGCGCCAACCCCCACACTAGCAACACCCGGAACACCCACGCCAACACCGGGGACACCGAGCAAGCCGAACGTCTCGGCCACTTGCTTCTCGGCGTGCGCGTGGTTCGAGAGGGCCATGGCGGCGATGCAGAGAGAGAAGATCTTGATGTTGTTGAACATTGTACTTGGTGGTTGGTTGGTTGGAGAGATGGATCTGGGTAGGATGGATAGAGTGTCCGCTCTTGGGTGGAGTTGATTCGAGTGGATGAGCTCGAGGGAGTGAATTGGAGAATGAGGAAGAAGTGGTAGCGCTCCGATGCTAGCACTTGGGAGAAGAAACGGATACCGTAGTCCTACGGGATGGCCATCTTTGAAAAGGTGTGTTGGGCAAGGCTGTCTTTTGTAGAGCGTTTCCAGATCGCGGTGACAGCTTAGCGATACCGGAAAGCAAAGGCAGACAGTAGTTCGGCATGGTCAACAACCGTAAGTTTGGTTGTCGCTTCCTTAGGTGGCTGGACTGCTTGTACAGCTTGTACGCTCTACACAACGAATACGTGGCCCCTGTCGAATGAGAGAAGCGGTGCCCAGGAACGCGCGATATAAGACCTTATTCCAAAGTTGGTTGGCATACTTTACATCTTCTTATCTGTGCTTCATGTACATGTACGTGGCCGCGATCGTTGGGAACCGTGACACGCTGTTAGTGTCTTCTTGATGGCGGGCAACAATTTGGCAGGTGGAGGCACTAACGGTGCGTGAACAAACAGTGCAGGGCTGTTGTTACCGGTACTAGAGCTCCCACCGCATCGATGTAAGCACGTGGGCATTTACAGACGCCACACATCTTTCGTATCATACGTCGTGGTTTACAGAGACCTCTGGAGCCTGTAGTTATGCAAATCCGACAGATGAGTATCTTTGTCTTATCCGACGGGGTTTATACTAGCATTTGTATGCTGGATGTTGAAGTCGAATCTCCATAATCATTCGTTTGGCGAATAGTTGCTGTAGCTTTCTCCGGTATCGTATCAATTGTGTCACGACAGCAACAACTCCCAGGATCTTGAGTACAACAGAAACCGAGTTTTTAGACAAAAGACCCACCGTACCAGACACACCCGCCACCATCAAGCTACGAGGAAGGTTTGTCGTTCGTAGCTCATTTCTGAATCTGCTTTCAAGCGAACTACTCGGTGGCAGCAATTCATCGATAGTTCTACTTCTCTATTACGCTTGCAAGAACGCAACATGATTGGCAGTAAGAAGATTTCGGCGTTGATCATTTCCGCCGTGGCGCTTTCAAGCGGAGTTCATGCTGAAGAACAAGCAGCTCAGACATTCGGTATGTTCGGCGGTGGACTCCCGGGAATGGGAGGTGGCCTTCCTGGCATGGGGGGTGGCATGGGAGGAATGGGAGGCGGCCTTTCCAGCCTCACGAAGATGATCCCAGGCATGGGCGGTGGCATGGGGGGTCTCCCTGGGATGGGTGGTGGTGGCATGGGAGGAATGGGCGGCGGTCTCTCCAGTCTCACCAACATGATCCCCGGCATGGGTGGTGGCACCTCCGGCACGAGCGGCGGTCTGTCGGGCCTTACGAACATGATTCCTGGTATGGGCGGTGGTATGAGTGGCGGCTCCAGCAAAACGACAGCGAGCACTGGGGCCGGCGTGAGCGGACCCGGCACGGTTCATGCACCTAATATAGGCGGCATGAGTACCGGAACTGCTACAACCGGCGGAACTGGGACGGCAGGAACTAGCGGGGTCACTGGGGGCGCAGCGATCCCTGGCACAACTGGGACGACCGGGACTACTGGTGCAACCGGGAATACTGGTACAACCGGGACTACGGGGACTACAGGAACTACTGGTACAACGGGAACTACAGGCACAACCGGGACTACTGGCACTGCTGACACCACAGGAATAACTGGGACTACGGGGACTCCCGGCACCACAGGGACAACGCAGACATACCGTCGCAATCTTCGGTCGGATTGAACGGCTTCAACTCTATGTATAGTGGATTTTGTCTTTGAGTTTTACATGTAAGGTTCTGGTACGATTGAAGTACGAAAACATATCCATATAGCAAGACGGTCAGTTCTTGTGTTATATTCCACTTTTACTTGTTGTCACATGAAGTTTTTCAGAAAAACTATCCGAAAAAGAAGATCTTGAATCCAGAATTGTGTGAGTTTTCAACTGTTTCGTGAACCAAAAACACGAATTTTCGAGTTAAGAGGTATTATCCTGTAGTAGAAAGAAAGAATAGTTGATTAAACTTAGCGGGACGGTCGTCTTGCAGACCTATGCTACTGCCAGGGTGTCAGGTCTAACTTCCCGAAGTCCATATTCTTTGTCGCGTGAGGCTTGGAAGCAGTTCGGCTCGTTCCGATTCGAATCCCAAACGCGTAAGATTCGATTACGTGCTTCGCCGTCAATATTCCAACCAGACGAATGCCGAACAAGAAATGGCAGTGACTCTGAAATGAGGCCTGCAAGTTAGCGTGTTTAAATGTCATTGAAACGTTTCGATTTGAGCCGCAAATCGAAGAATAAACTCGTATCGATGATGACGCGATGGAGCTGTGCAAGTTGGTGGACTGAGCCACCGAGAAGTTGGTCGTTGCAAGTAGGATTTCGGCTTTGCGAGCCAATGGCATCGAGCTAGATCCTTTGCAAAATAAGAAAATTGGCGTGAAGCTGGAGCGTTGAGGCTCACAGCAGCCCGCGCGGCACGGATGTGGAGATGAATATAACTTGTTAACGGATTTATCGTCTGTGTGAGTCTAATCCAAATTCATCACAAAATCAGCGGAATCCAAATGTTGCACTCGGTGGTTCAAAACCTAGTTCGCGGGTCAGCATCATCAATGTAGAGCAATCACAATCGAGATCAGCCGCATGCTGGTAGATAAACTGGCAGTGTTTTTTTAAAAGAACCTTGTAGGTTGGAGGAATTTGGAATTTGCTAGAATATTATTGCGGAGTCTTTAAGTTGCATGAAAGACAATAGCTGTTTGGACATTCCATAATAGAAGCTGTACATTTTTTATTCCTCCTCCAGGTCTTTGAAAATCGGGTAGCTCTGGAAAAAGCAGCAGTCGCCAAGACAATAATGTCCGAAAGACGAGCTAATGATTTGATTGCTGTCATTCACGAATTCGCCTCACATCGAGTGAGCAAGTCCGCAAGTGGCAGAGCGAAGCATTCAAGCCCACGCGCTTGCAAGCAATTCATCACCAAATATGGACTTTGTTGGCCTACTAGTAAAGTAGAAATTTCATCACTTCATGCTACGTGCGGTTGCGCAATGACATTTAAACACGCTAACTTGCAGGCCTCATTTCAGAGTCACTGCCATTTCTTGTTCGGCATTCGTCTGGTTGGAATATTGACGGCGAAGCACGTAATCGAATCTTACGCGTTTGGGATTCGAATCGGAACGAGCCGAACTGCTTCCAAGCCTCACGCGACAAAGAATATGGACTTCGGGAAGTTAGACCTGACACCCTGGCAGTAGCATAGGTCTGCAAGACGACCGTCCCGCTAAGTTTAATCAACTATTCTTTCTTTCTACTACAGGATAATACCTCTTAACTCGAAAATTCGTGTTTTTGGTTCACGAAACAGTTGAAAACTCACACAATTCTGGATTCAAGATCTTCTTTTTCGGATAGTTTTTCTGAAAAACTTCATGTGACAACAAGTAAAAGTGGAATATAACACAAGAACTGACCGTCTTGCTATATGGATATGTTTTCGTACTTCAATCGTACCAGAACCTTACATGTAAAACTCAAAGACAAAATCCACTATACATAGAGTTGAAGCCGTTCAATCCGACCGAAGATTGCGACGGTATGTCTGCGTTGTCCCTGTGGTGCCGGGAGTCCCCGTAGTCCCAGTTATTCCTGTGGTGTCAGCAGTGCCAGTAGTCCCGGTTGTGCCTGTAGTTCCCGTTGTACCAGTAGTTCCTGTAGTCCCCGTAGTCCCGGTTGTACCAGTATTCCCGGTTGCACCAGTAGTCCCGGTCGTCCCAGTTGTGCCAGGGATCGCTGCGCCCCCAGTGACCCCGCTAGTTCCTGCCGTCCCAGTTCCGCCGGTTGTAGCAGTTCCGGTACTCATGCCGCCTATATTAGGTGCATGAACCGTGCCGGGTCCGCTCACGCCGGCCCCAGTGCTCGCTGTCGTTTTGCTGGAGCCGCCACTCATACCACCGCCCATACCAGGAATCATGTTCGTAAGGCCCGACAGACCGCCGCTCGTGCCGGAGGTGCCACCACCCATGCCGGGGATCATGTTGGTGAGACTGGAGAGACCGCCGCCCATTCCTCCCATGCCACCACCACCCATCCCAGGGAGACCCCCCATGCCACCGCCCATGCCTGGGATCATCTTCGTGAGGCTGGAAAGGCCGCCTCCCATTCCTCCCATGCCACCCCCCATGCCAGGAAGGCCACCTCCCATTCCCGGGAGTCCACCGCCGAACATACCGAATGTCTGAGCTGCTTGTTCTTCAGCATGAACTCCGCTTGAAAGCGCCACGGCGGAAATGATCAACGCCGAAATCTTCTTACTGCCAATCATGTTGCGTTCTTGCAAGCGTAATAGAGAAGTAGAACTATCGATGAATTGCTGCCACCGAGTAGTTCGCTTGAAAGCAGATTCAGAAATGAGCTACGAACGACAAACCTTCCTCGTAGCTTGATGGTGGCGGGTGTGTCTGGTACGGTGGGTCTTTTGTCTAAAAACTCGGTTTCTGTTGTACTCAAGATCCTGGGAGTTGTTGCTGTCGTGACACAATTGATACGATACCGGAGAAAGCTACAGCAACTATTCGCCAAACGAATGATTATGGAGATTCGACTTCAACATCCAGCATACAAATGCTAGTATAAACCCCGTCGGATAAGACAAAGATACTCATCTGTCGGATTTGCATAACTACAGGCTCCAGAGGTCTCTGTAAACCACGACGTATGATACGAAAGATGTGTGGCGTCTGTAAATGCCCACGTGCTTACATCGATGCGGTGGGAGCTCTAGTACCGGTAACAACAGCCCTGCACTGTTTGTTCACGCACCGTTAGTGCCTCCACCTGCCAAATTGTTGCCCGCCATCAAGAAGACACTAACAGCGTGTCACGGTTCCCAACGATCGCGGCCACGTACATGTACATGAAGCACAGATAAGAAGATGTAAAGTATGCCAACCAACTTTGGAATAAGGTCTTATATCGCGCGTTCCTGGGCACCGCTTCTCTCATTCGACAGGGGCCACGTATTCGTTGTGTAGAGCGTACAAGCTGTACAAGCAGTCCAGCCACCTAAGGAAGCGACAACCAAACTTACGGTTGTTGACCATGCCGAACTACTGTCTGCCTTTGCTTTCCGGTATCGCTAAGCTGTCACCGCGATCTGGAAACGCTCTACAAAAGACAGCCTTGCCCAACACACCTTTTCAAAGATGGCCATCCCGTAGGACTACGGTATCCGTTTCTTCTCCCAAGTGCTAGCATCGGAGCGCTACCACTTCTTCCTCATTCTCCAATTCACTCCCTCGAGCTCATCCACTCGAATCAACTCCACCCAAGAGCGGACACTCTATCCATCCTACCCAGATCCATCTCTCCAACCAACCAACCACCAAGTACAATGTTCAACAACATCAAGATCTTCTCTCTCTGCATCGCCGCCATGGCCCTCTCGAACCACGCGCACGCCGAGAAGCAAGTGGCCGAGACGTTCGGCTTGCTCGGTGTCCCCGGTGTTGGCGTGGGTGTTCCGGGTGTTGCTAGTGTGGGGGTTGGCGCACCAGGCTACGTCGGTGGCCCTGGTGTCAGTGTTGGCGTTCCGGGCGTCGCCAGCGTTGGCGTCGGCCTGCCCGGTGTGGTTGGCGTCAACGGCGTGGGTGTCGGTGTGAACGGCGTCGGTGTCGGCGTCGGTGTCCCCGGTGTCGCTAGCGTGGGTGTCGGTGCTGCTCCCGCTGTCGGCGTGGATACGGTTCATGTCGGCGCGCCTGCTACCGTTGTTCACGACGGAGCTGATGTCAGCGTCGGTACTGGCGGCACCGGCAATGGCTACTCGAGCAAGTCGGTGACCGTGACGAGCAACGACGGTGTCAACAGTGCGAAGACGTCCACCGGCACGGGTGGTGCGTCGGCGAGTGCCACCGCGAGCGCCTCTGCGAATGCCAACGCGAACGCGAACGCGAATGCTGGTGCGAAGACCGGCACGGGTGCCACCTCACAGAAGGCATACCGCCAGCTTCGCTCGGAAGAATGAAGTGTTGAGACCCACAACCATGCCGTTGTATCAATGTTGAAGAGGCGTTGCATGTACATGTATCGCTCTCTTGCCTCTGTGTAGTAGTGCTCGCTAGTGTTGTTAACGAAAAACAATAAGAGAAACAAGCCTTGTCTGTCAACTCCTGGCTTAGTATTGGTGTGTACTGACGACGTCAGTCTGACGTTGGTAAGATATCACGTGTAGGGTGAATGAAAACTACCTCCAGACAAGTGCACGTGCTCGAGCCGCAAGTCAACCAGTGCTTGTGTATATCGGTTGGATGGTTATTGAAAAAGGAACTCGCTCAGCCCCTACTTTCACTTGGACGTGGTAGGTAGGTAAAAGTTGATTAACTTTAGCTGGACTTACGTCTTGCAGACCTATGCTATTACCAGTGCCTTACGTCTAGCATCGCGGGGTCCATATTCGTTGTCGTGGGAGGTTAGGAAGAAGTTCGGTCTGTTCTGACACGAATCCCAAGCGCGTAAGCACTCGATTAAGCGCTCCGCCGTCAATATTCCAATCCGATGAATGCCGAAACAAGAAATGGCAGTGGCTTCGAAATGAAGCCTGCAAGTTAGCGATATTTGGCGTCACCGCTTGTGTTTCGCCGAAGTAAATGTCATTGCGCAGCCGCCACGTTGCGTGGAACACTATAGCAGTGTGCATTCTCCACAGTAGCAACAGGTTCTCCTGATCGCCTCTCCATCCTCTAGCAACATCTCTGTTGGACGGGAACAGCAGAAGCTTCCACTCCAAGGTGCTTCGAAAAGCCCTTCGCCATTGACTCCACAATATTTGCCACATTTGCGTTAGCGCCGGACAAGTGAGAAAACAATGTTCCAATGTTTCAATTGAATCGCAGCCGTCCCGGACACAAAGTTGTGCATTCGGGTTGCTAGTAAGCATGAAGAAGAGCCTTGATCCGACAATGAGGTCTCCGAAGAATAGCCTCAGCATTACATCGTGAACGACAGGTACCAGACACCGTCGAAGCCAAAATATCTGGGTGAGCGTTTGATGTACACGCCCTCGGGGACATCCAAGTTGTACCATTGGGTGTTGCTCTAATTCGTCGAGAGGCTGAATGAGTTTCTTCCAGTCTCCGGCTTTTAGGCCAGGAAAGAACCGTGCTCGTGATCCTTCAGGAGTGCTTGCAGTCACCACCACCCCTAGAGATGGAGGTGTTGTACTGCTAACCACCCTTCGCAATCCACCCGCTTCCGGGTGAGGAAGAACCTGCTGATAAATACTTCGCATTTGATAGTAAAGTACGAAGATATCGCGGAGCAATATGCGCGAACCCAGCTCGGGTTTCACTTGGACGTGGTAGTGTGTCGAGCTCGCGCCGGTCAAGTGGCGATCCAAGTTGCCGGTACGAACAGCAAAAGAGCTGCAACAGTCCAGACGGTGCCCGCCAACACGCACAGCCACAGTGGAGCCGATCTCATGGCGAGCATGGCGAGCTACCGGATAAGAAACGTCAACGCTCTCCAGATGGCCTTAGGCCTGGCAAAGATGGCCGTTCACCCTCTTTTACCAATGCCCGCAATCACGAGCACGAACAGCTAAAAGCGTATTGTAAGCATCGAACAGCCCACAAACTCGAGTGCATCTGACACCACAAGCCACCAAACATCCCGCGTTCGCGACCCTCGTTCGCGTTGGCGTCAAGCTGGTCGGCCCGCCACGCGTTTCCTCAATGCCATACGCCCCGACTACCTCTTCCGTTCTCAGGGCGGTGCGCTTCACGCGTGTTGTAGAGCTAGTCGTGTTGGCTCATTTCCACATTTGCCTCCGACAGTTGACAGCGTTTCAAGCTACACTGTAAGGAACCGACAACTTCTCTCAAGAATGTTCTCCAGCAACAAGATTCTCGCTCTGCTCCTCGCCTTCGCCGCCGTCTCGAGTGGTGCTCGTGCCGAACAAGAAGCTGCCGAGACGTATGGTGGTGGTGGCGGCCTTCCCGGTATGAGTGGCGGCCTTCCCGGTATGAGCGGCGGTCTCCCCAGTTTGAGCGGTGGCGGTGGTGGTCTGTCTGACCTGACCAAGATGATGCCTGGAATGGGCGGAACCGGAACGGGGACCAGCGGAGGCCTTCCCGGCATGAGCGGCGGCGGTCTGTCAGGCCTCTCAAAAATGATGCCAGGCATGGGCGGTAGCGGCGGTTTGCCAGGGATGAGCGGTGGCCTACCAGGAATGGGCAGCGGTGGCATGTCGAGCCTCAGCAAAATGATCCCTGGTGCTGGCGGTGCAGGCGGCGGTCTCCCAAGCTTCAGCAACATGATTCCTGGAATGGGCGGGGCGGGAACCAGCGGAGGCCTCTCCGGTCTCAGTAAAATGATCCCTGGCGCTGGAAGTACTTCGTACGGCCCTGGAACGGTGCATGCGCCAGGTACTGGAACTGGCACTACCGGCACCAGCACGGGAACTGGAGCTGCTGGAACAACGGGGACGACGGGCACTACGGCCACAGGGACGGGTGCAGCTGGTACTTCTGGCACTGGTACTACGGGTTCTACGACTGGCACGAAGACCGGCACTACCGGAACTGGAACTGGAACGGATGCCATGGGAACAACAACACCGAAGACTTACCGCAGCCTCCGCTCTGCGTAAACGCTTGTGTACTTCATACTTCATTTTGTTTGAAGTTTTTTTGTGTTGTGTACTGGTACTTGAGTAAAGAAAATATATGTATGCTTTCGACCAAAGTTCTGTAAAATATCCCGACAGAAGCACACCACCTTTTACGTGAGCAGAGGAACAACGAGCCAAACACCTTAGCGTATCAACAATCGGAATCAACATAGCCATTGAAACAGGATCCACTGTGATTCAAATGGCGGATTACGGATCCAAGCACTTCTATGATGTTGATGTTGTTTGCCTGAATACTTTACGCTCCATACGTGCTTTTCTCTTCAACATGTACCTGTAAAAAAACAAACGCCAGCAACATCACACAGATACGGGCGCATCGAAGACGTGGATGTAGCACCTCCATTCTTGATTTTATTACAAGTAGCCGGCATATTCGGATGCGATCTCGAGGCGCGAGTCTGCATGTCGAGTCTACTCCTCCTCGACAAAGGCATCAGCAGCCAGCTCACCGCTTTCCGTGATGACAACCTTCTTGCTGGGGGTGCCGCTGGGAGATCCCACAGCCTCGACGGCGTCCAGCACGTCCATACCCTGCACGACACGGCCGAAGACGACGTGGCGACCATCCAGCCACGACGTCTTGACAGTGCAGATGAAGAACTGGCTGCCGTTCGTGTTGGCACCCGAGTTGGCCATGCTGAGCGTGCCCTTGCCGGCGTGTTTAAGCTTGAAGTTCTCGTCCGGGAACTTCTGTCCGTAGATGCTCTCGCCGCCCATGCCGTTAAAGTTGGTGAAGTCGCCTCCCTGGATCATGAAGTTGGGGATGATGCGGTGGAAGATGCTGTCCTTGTAGTGCAGCGGCTTGCCGCTGTTGCCCACGCCCTTTTCGCCCGTGCACAACGCACGGAAGTTCTCCACGGTCTTGGGCACCGTCTTGCCGTACAGACCCATGACGATGCGGCCCGCGGGTTCGCCGTCGATGCTCACGTCGAAGTACACCTGGGTGGTGATCTTGGGGCCCTTTCCGGCCTGCACCGCGAGAGCCAGCGCCGTCAGACACAGCGCTAAGAGGGGGAACGTCCACTTGGCCATCGTATTAAACTTTAGTCGTTGATACACTTGTACTTGGCGAATGAGGGGAGCCAAGTGTCCGTCTGTGAGATCCTACGTGGCGAATGTCGCTTGAAAGCAAGTGACACAAAATGTTGTTCGAATGTAAACTGAATTTTTTCGTAAAAAGGTAATTACGCGTTTACCATCGTGTAGTACATCAGCAGTTCTCAGGTTAAAGAGACAGAAGGTAGTCTGTCAACCTTCTTCTGGAGTCTCTCGAGGTCCATCAGCATATCTGGACCGCCAAATGCTGGCACCTTGTTTAGAAGCTTGGCAGCTGCAATGTCCCTTTTCACATTTCGCGTGGCGGACTCAATCGTGTGGAAATCCGCGTACCGGCTCCATGTGGAGTTCCGGCCACGTGTTGCGTTTGTCGGCAAGTTTCTGTTTCTTCGTAATGTTTAGCAGTTTCTTGACGTCGTCCGGGTGTACATTGTTTTCAAACAGTTCCAGAGGAGTTGCCTTCTTGTTGATCAGCTCCTTCGCCTTCTTCAAAGCCGCTTCAGCGTCGTTCGCCAGGTTCCCAGACCTGGTTTTTTTAAGCAAAGGGCTTAACTTCTTCTGGTCCGCGAACTTGCGCACTATCTTCATTTCGGCAGCCCACGTTTTGACGCTTTGGCCAAGTTCCTTGAATCCTCTCTCTTCATCGTCTGAGTCGTCGCTTATAGCTTCCCCTTGCAAGGAGCGCAAGGCGATGATGTTGGATATAGATGGATCAATTGATTGGGCGGTGCCTAGGTGTGGCGCGGCGAGGCGTCGCCGCAAGAGGTCTTCCAGGCACTGATGGCTGTGATCATGGGCACGAGCTCGAGCCAGCGGCGAATTAACGAGTTACCTGTCATGTACACGCAGTGCAGTGAATTGAAATATTCACCGGTGTTGACTCACCGCTGACGAGACCGCAGTGAAAAGGTGACAAAAACATTCAGAAGAAATAAATTTTTACATCGCCCAGAATTTCCACTACTACCCCCAACAACTGCCAAAACTAAAGCCAAGAACACAATCGGATTGTAACCCGCGGAGTATCCTAAAACGCTATCATGTTTTGTCCATGGCGCTATTTCCAGAAGGATGAGCGGTTTCTCCCTTGAGGCGGCGGTTGGAGCTTTGGTCAATGGCGCAGTCCAAGAAAGTCAAGTGAGTTAGTACCAAGACTCTGGCGTGATCCCTAGCAATGGATGACAAGATTCTGGACCCCGTAGTTCGTGCGCTGGCGGAGTACATCAAGACGGCGCAGTTCCAGCGCCAGTTCGAGCAGTTTTTCCTCGATCACGCGCTGGTCTTCACAGACAACTTGGAGCATCAGCTTGCCTACATGACGATCTACATCGAGTTCCAGCACATGTTCAACGAGCACATGAAGAGTAGGTAGCGTCCTTGTCCTTAAAGGGCACCTTGATATGATTTTTTTCTGTGTTTGTGCTATCGTTGCAGTTTTCCTCGCGCAACAAGGCATCACTGAGGATGAGTTCGCTGAGCACTGCCAAAAGGCAATGAAAGTTGACCCAAAGGCGGAGCAATACCTCGAAATTGTGATCGCATCTATGGACTACGATGCCTTTTTCGGCTTAATGAAGTCGATGCGGGCACGGGCATCCGTTGAAAATCGACGAGCTGACGCTAAAGATTGCGATACGACCCTGCACGCATGTGGAAAACGTAAGAGTTCGGAGGGGAAGCTCAGCAAGGACGAGGAGGGGCCAGAAGATGTTGAAGATGACGGAGGTGCGAAGGGAGCGAAGGCTACAAACAACGATGAGAAGGAGGCGGTAGGAATGGACCACAAAGACAGCAAGTAGGACATTCAAAAGTGCAACTACGCCTATTCAATTAAAGACGTGGCTAGTTCGGAATAAAAGATGATGAAGCTTGTCCTTCACAACAGAATGGCCCTTACACGGAGTATCTGATGATGACTGCGATAATTGCAAGGACCGCAGCAAAGCCGAGTGACTTCAGCAGTCGCATGTGCAGACGGGTGAACGGATACATGGCGATGCTGAGGATGAACTTCTTGGCTGGGGTATATGGTGCGTAGCGCTGCGGCAGATCCAGCAGTCCGTTCTTGTAGATCACCGTCTTGTAGTGTGAGAAGGCCTTGAAGCCGTAGTGTCCGTGATAAGCTCCCATGCCGGAATTACCCACACCTCCGAAAGGTACGTTCGGGTTGGACAGCTGCATGAGCATGTCGTTCAGCATCATACTGCCGGCCGATGTCTCATTCACCACACGCTCCTTGCTCTTGCCACTGGAGCTGAAATGGTACAGTGCAAGTGGTTTTTCCCGACCAGTAACAAAGTGAATGGGCTCGTCCAGGTTTCCTGAGCCGTAGTAGTAAATAGGCAGCAGAGGACCAAAAATCTCCTCGCTCATTGAAGCACTCGACACGAACGAGTCGAAATCGGCGCGGAAGTTGAGCAGTGTAGGCGAAATGAAGCGCTGCTTGGCGTCACAATCGCCGCCGTAGGTCACACGTTTGCGGTCGTTTTCCAGAATTCGAGCCAAGCGTTCGTACATGCGCTGGTTGATCACACGGCCATAACTGTCCGACTCCTTGACCTTAGCACCGCCATACTGAGCATCCAGTTCTCCTTCCAGTAACTTCACAAACTCATCACCCACTTTCGCGTCCACCAGCAAATAGTCTGGTCGAACACAGGTCTGTCCTCCGTTCACAAAGGCTCCCCAGGCAATGCGTTTCGCAGCCAGCTTCAAGTCTGCCGTACTGTCAATGATGCAGGGCGATTTCCCTCCCAGCTCCAACACCGTCGGCGTCAAATGCTGCGCCGCAGCCTGCGCCACAATTTTGCCCAAGAAGTTTCCGCCAGTGGCGAAGATGAGGTCGTAGCGCTCCTGCAGCATTTTCTTCGTCTCCTCCACGCCTCCGTACACCAAACGCACGTAGCGCTTGTCCATGTACTTGTCGAACAACTGGATCAGCAAGTTATTCAAGTACCGGGTGGTGTCGTCCCCCGGCAGCCTCAGAACGACACAGTTGCCAGCTCCCAAAGCGGCCACCAGGGGCGTCAGCAACAGGTTCATCGGGTAGTTCCACGTGCCGATGATGCAAACTACACCAAGAGGCTCCGGTCTGACGTAGCACAGGCCTGGGAGGTTAACGATGTTGGTGGGTTTAAGCTTGGGCTTGGACCAGTCGTCGATGTAGTCGAGGAAGTCTTGGATCTCGGCCTTGAGTAGAGAGACCTCCGTGGCGAACAGCTCGAGCGGGTGTTTGTGTAGATCCTTCCATACAGCCTCGTTGATGGCCGCCTCGTTCTCGTTCACCAGTCGCTGCAGAGACAGGAGCAACGCTCGACGTGTCTTGAGGTCTTTCGTGGCGCCTGTGGAGAAACTGGCGCGTAGAGCTGTCACGTCAGAGTGCGTGTCCTGCTTGGAGACGTCGGGCAGCGGCGGGATGTCTGTGGTGGAGCCGTACATGTCGATTACGCTGGGGTTCACGTCCTCAACAGCAACGTAACTAGAAGGGTTCTGCGGGGTGCTGGGCGGATCGGAGACTGGCATACGAACTGAACCGAAGGAGGTAATTTGGCAACTGACGTTCACGGTACGTTGAATTTGGTCAAATGCCGTGATCCCACCTATAGCTATCTATGTTAAACTGATGATATCCAATCATATTAAAGCTTCTAGATTGATATCGATTGGCTATTAACGGAATGATTTGTTCTTGAAGTCAAGACAACGTCTACTCTACCGGCGGCTTACGGCGAACTGGAGCTGCCGTATACAAGTCTACTACATGTAGGCTACATGTAGTAGATCCTTGGAACGTTGATACATGATGTAGCACTAACTAAGGTTGACACTGTCAAGTTGATAATTCATCAGCAGCAGAATTATTTTGCAGCGTGCGACTGGAATTCTACGTGTACGGTACTTCAATACGTTGGATAGTTTGTAGTGATGGTTTGGAGAAGTTTCGAAATTACTTTAAAGAAAACAGCTGACTTTAAAGTATTTCTTATTGCTTTTAATCGACTCTAAAGACTCAAAAGTCCATAGCTCGCTCTACCGCTGCGCTGTTCAGGATTCGACTTCATCTACGCTTCATGATCAAGAGCCTCATGACTTTCAGGGTAGGAGTGCAGCCGGGCCCAGTCTGGAAGTGATGTTTGCGCAGCATCTTTCCGAAGAGCATTATCGTTGACGTTGATAAACGCCAGCATGTCGACTTTTTCCACCGTCAATCGGTTGCGCTTCTTTGAATGGATGAAGTCCATGATGCTCCATGCTCGCTCGCTCGCTGCCGAAGACGTTGGAATCGCGAATACAAGCTTGGCAATTTCAAATGTGATCGGGTACTTCTTTTGCTGTGCGTACCACCAGTTAACCCTATTGCCGCCAACCCTGCAATATGCTTGGTTTTACAATTTTAGCCCAATCATAGTGCCCCATTACTATTTTGGACCAATCATGTCACTTGCGGCGACCCATGCAATATGCTTGGTTTTACTACAATAATTGCAATAATTATTGGTAAATACATGGCATATTGGGCTGCGGAACGCCGGGTTAAACCAAGTATGTATGCGTGTTTTACCTTTTACTATGGAGTATCGGGCATACAAATTCCAAGTATATTTTTGGCAGCAATAGGGTTAAGAGGGTGTGCTCCTTCAAATTTCGCTTTCGTATCAGGTGACCATCTACGTTTGTCCCCAGCAAATTGATACATCTCACGAGTGAACTCTGCTCTCGTAATACCAAGGCGCCTCAGTATTCCACTCCTCTCCGCGAATTTATAGCCTTGATGAATGGTATCCTCATCGGAACTAACAAAGAGATCGAGATCGGTGTGTGGATCTAAGTAGAACGCTAGTCCTGTAGCGTCGGTGTGCACGAAGTTCCAGCGATATTCAACAATGTCCCGCAGTGAAGCTTGGAGGTCGGTTCGCAGTCCATCAGTGCCATAGACGTGGTGATTCAAAAGCTCTCTGTAACGAGAATAAACGCGTGAGGTCGGGTAGTTGTCCGCCTCAAGTTCACGGAGACCGTCGATCACTGGGTCTAGAAACGCCACAACTTGCCTTAACTCCCGCCAAAAGCTTCCATCCTTTAGGTTGGCTTGTACTTGCTCGAGTTTATCAACTGCTGTTGGTGTCGACGCGGAGCGTGCAATCAATTCCGTATGCCCTCCTTCTAAAAACAGTTTTTCCAACAGCCCCTTGTTCTCAAGCACTCGTGACAAGCATGCATGCAGAGAATACCACCGCGTGGCTACAGGCACAGATAACGCTCTGTGATGATCGTTACAAGTTTCCTTCAGCATTGTTTGAAACTGGCTGAGCACGGCATGGTGATCCCGTACAAACGCCGTAATTGCCAGAGCATTTGCTTGTGAAGTTTTGAAGAAATCAAGTTTGCACATGTCTTGAATCAACAAATTCAAGACGTGTGCAGAGCAACCTCCTCCAAAGACCGGAAGTTCCTCTTCCAGCAACCGCCATGCCGCGCTCATGTTGCTAGCGTTGTCCGTCAATACACCCGCCACGATAGCTCCGATTTCCCGTTGAACTTCGCCAATAACGCGCTTAAGATGCGTAGCCAAAAACTCAGCTGTCTCTGAAGCCGATCCGGTCGCGATCGATGACCAAAAGAGCGAAGGCATTCCTGGAGCCACAACCATAAAGTTGATTATGGTGGAGTGATTGACGTTCGTCCAGCCGTCTTCACGATAGAAACAACGTTTTGGTCACGGATGAGGGCAATAACTCGCTTGCGAATTCGATCCCGTGCATTTCGCAGCAAATCTCCAGTTAGCTTGGGTCTGGATGGAAATGTGATCTCCGGTGCTAATAACTTGAACGGGGCGCGAAAGGATTCGGATTCAATCAACACAAACGGTAGAGCACACAGAAAAAACATGCTCGCCAATGCCATCTCAAATTGCTTCTGCTGCTCGGCAGGGGTTAGCGTTGACGCCGGCTGATCGTCGTTGTCGCCAGTGGCAGCGCCTGTAGCATCCTCCGCATGACGTTGACGTTCTGGGAAGAAGTCACACACTTGCCGCTTGACGTAGAAAGGAGCAAGCCGACACTGTTTAATGTGCCGTTTCATGCTCCTTCCGGGCTGAGCATTGCGGACAGGATCCTTGCAGAAGTTGCACACAGCTCTGGCCTTCGACCCTCCATCGTTAAACCTCTCAAAACAATCCCAGATCATGTGGTGCGGGAGTCCAGATCCGCCAGTCCTTGCTCGAGGCTGCCCTTGAGGAACCGGTGAACGAGTAATACGGCGAGCAGCAGCAAGCCGAGGTGATCGACGCACCGGCGGCGTATTCACGCGATGAATCGGCGGGGAGTCGTCCATGTTGTGGTCTTCGTGACCGTCATTCATGAATCCGTTGGTTACTGCTGGCTGATGCAAGTTGGAGCTTCGAATTTAAAGTGAGGACCGCCGAACCAACATGCGCATGCCTCTAGTAGCGAGTCACTACCTTGATGGATTCACTCAGTAGCAGCGAGAGCCACGAATACCTGAGAGCGGGTGATGACCCCAGGTCATGTTTCCGTAACTCACGCAACTTCGGCGCATTTGGATTGGCTACTTTCCGCCTACTAACAACCAATCACGACTTTTGAGTACTTTAAAGTAGTTCTAAAACTTTAGAGAGAAAAAAAAGAGTTCTAAATTCAGTGTCTTCTAATCCACCACTAATTGTTTGGCCGGAAAATACTACCGTAGTACAGATCCTGCGACTTTAATAGGAATGCTACGTACTTCAAATTTCACAGCTTCAACAGCAACATTAATTTCGTTTTCGAGTATTTCAAGAGAGCAGGGGGGGGGGGGGGGGCACAGAAACAACGATAGACACTACTACACCAAGTGGCATTCTGCTACCAACGGGGAGGCTCATCAAGCCGGTAGAATTGAGGAAGAGGACCTCAGCACGTTCATTCTTCCGAGCGGAGCTGGCGGTATGCCTTCTGTGAGGTGGCACCCGTGCCGGTCTTCGCACCAGCATTCGCGTTCGCGTTCGCGTTGGCATTCGCAGAGGCGCTTGCGGTGGCGCTCGCCGACGCACCACCCGTGCCGGTGGACGTCTTCGCACTGTTGACACCGTCGTTGCTCGTCACGGTCACCGACTTGCTCGAGTAGCCATTGCCGGTGCCGCCAGTACCGACGCTGACATCAGCTCCGTCGTGAACAACGGTAGCAGGCGCGCCGACATGAACCGTATCCACGCCGACAGCGGGAGCAGCACCGACACCCACGCTAGCGACACCGGGGACACCGACGCCGACACCGACGCCGTTCACACCGACACCCACGCCGTTGACGCCAACCACACCGGGCAGGCCGACGCCAACGCTGGCGACGCCCGGAACGCCAACACTGACACCAGGGCCACCGACGTAGCCTGGTGCGCCAACCCCCACACTAGCAACGCCCGGAACACCCACGCCAACACCGGGGACACCGAGCAAGCCGAACGTCTCGGCCACTTGCTTCTCGGCGTGCGCGTGGTTCGAGAGGGCCATGGCGGCGATGCAGAGAGAGAAGATCTTGATGTTGCTGAACATTGTACTTGGTGGTTGGTTGGTTGGAGAGATGGATCTGGGTAGGATGGATAGAGTGTCCGCTCTTGGGTGGAGTTGATTCGAGTGGATGAGCTCGAGGGAGTGAATTGGAGAATGATCGATTCGTGGTGATCGTGTTGCGCCAATGACCTGGTTGTGGGGAGGGCCTCACTGTGTTGCGATGATTGCCAATGTTAGACGTAAAGATTGCCGCCGTCAAGATGATTTGAAGAGGCTTCCACAGGAAGTTCCAGTCGCCCTATATGAATTCAACTTAGGCAATACAAACCCGAGTATAAAACCACCGCATAAGAAGCAGCGAGCTGTCCAGCTTTTCCAGTAGAGGCAGCAGAGTGCGAAGCGCATGATAACCGAATACGTACAACTTGTATGCTACAAGTACCGGTATACACTATTTAACTCGTCCGTCTGGTGCCTGTGATTGCTAGGCTAGCAATGCTAGCGGAACACCGGTTGGTTTGGAATTGATGGCAGGCGAGGCACATGGATAAGAAGATGTAGGGGCCGACGGCTTAGGCGCACGGAAGTACATGTACATGTAAGGCCTTGCTGTGATGTGTGTCTCTCTATTGAGTCGAAACACACGGGTCGCCAACCCGTTCTAACAGCCGGGACTCCGTACAGAAAGTTTGAGCTAGGTACAGTAACCCCATGAAATGCCTTATCAAATACGACAGCCTTCACTGCAACAGCAACAACATGATCAGGCTCGCGGCATTACCAGTACATACTCGACGAATCGATCATTCTCCAATTCACTCCCTCGAGCTCATCCACTCGAATCAACTCCACCCAAGAGCGGACACTCTATCCATCCTACCCAGATCCATCTCTCCAACCAACCAACCACCAAGTACAATGTTCAGCAACATCAAGATCTTCTCTCTCTGCATCGCCGCCATGGCCCTCTCGAACCACGCGCACGCCGAGAAGCAAGTGGCCGAGACGTTCGGCTTGCTCGGTGTCCCCGGTGTTGGCGTGGGTGTTCCGGGCGTTGCTAGTGTGGGGGTTGGCGCACCAGGCTACGTCGGTGGCCCTGGTGTCAGTGTTGGCGTTCCGGGCGTCGCCAGCGTTGGCGTCGGCCTGCCCGGTGTGGTTGGCGTCAACGGCGTGGGTGTCGGTGTGAACGGCGTCGGTGTCGGCGTCGGTGTCCCCGGTGTCGCTAGCGTGGGTGTCGGTGCTGCTCCCGCTGTCGGCGTGGATACGGTTCATGTCGGCGCGCCTGCTACCGTTGTTCACGACGGAGCTGATGTCAGCGTCGGTACTGGCGGCACCGGCAATGGCTACTCGAGCAAGTCGGTGACCGTGACGAGCAACGACGGTGTCAACAGTGCGAAGACGTCCACCGGCACGGGTGGTGCGTCGGCGAGCGCCACCGCAAGCGCCTCTGCGAATGCCAACGCGAACGCGAACGCGAATGCTGGTGCGAAGACCGGCACAGGTGCCACCTCCCAGAAGGCGTACCGCAAGCTCCGAACGGAAGAATGAAGTGTTGAGGTCCTCTTCCTCAATTCTACCTGCTTGATGGTCCAGTTGAACGTAGTACTGTAGTGTGGGAAAAACTATGGAGATCAAGGTTACGGAGATCGAGACCAAAATAGGAGGACTATATTACAAAAAAAATATGGAAAAATGGATTTAAAAAATACTTTGAAGTAATTAATTGTATACAGATTTCGCCTGCTCACCAAGTCACTTCCAAGTGATAGCCATCACCTTCCAGCAGCACTGAAGCAGCAGCATTATGGCCAGGCTCACATCTTGCGCGATAGCATCCCCGTCGTGGACCTGGAAAGGGGCCCTATAGTTCGTGGAGGATGTTGGTGTCCTGCCTGGCCTTCATGCAGGCGATCTAATTGCATTTGAATAACAGAGTTGAAGTGAATCGTGAACACGAAAGCACTGATGGGTAAAGTGAGGTGGGGGATATCGTTGGCTATGATTCGTAGCAGTAACTTCTAGAATATTTTTCTACGATTCGTAGCGATAACTTCTAGGGTACTTTTCGTTGGGGTAAGTTCTAGGCTGGGTGAAATCTCTTCAGGATTGAATGCGGCAAGAACGAGGAGAACATTCACAGAGGAGAACATTCACAGGAAGGCAGCATTACAAGAAGCACCCTGAGCGTCTCGCGATGAAGATTTGTAGGTTAGCTCGCGAGAATAATAGAAATTTGTTTTGTTTTTAAATTGGTTTTGATTTTTAGGAACATTCATATTTCGCTTCGAGTTAGTGACAAATGGTAATATCGGTTTACGGATTTTGCTATGTAGCTAGAACTCGCTGCTTTAACGAGCTGCATTGGAGACTCCAATGGGGTATCCACGCAGGAAACGACAGAGTTTCAGAAATGGCAGAAATGGACAACGAATTCACAGACAAACATGTTTAAATTGCATAAGGAATAATTTTGTGACATACAGTCGTATTTGCTGTTACCTATTTTGGTCCCTGTGTGTTTTATCACACCTCGATCTCGATCTCCATAGTTTTTCCCCTGTAGTGTCTATCGTTGTAGCCTGTAATGCGTGCCTAAAACGACGATAGTTATTGTGTCTTGCGAATGGATTTCAGTTTGGCCTCTCCACTACAGTAGATCTTGTTGTCGACCGAATTGAGCCTTGTTTAGTGTGATGATTTAGTTGGTTCCGAAAAACTGTTTAGGTCTTCGCTTCACTTTCAAGGTTAGAATTACGACCACCAAATATACTACCATTTGTATGCTTGTAGTTTCATTTTCCCCTAAATCAGATTTCAGCTTTCTCCTGAATATGAAGGAGCTCGAGGTTTGTTGTCCTTCTGGCGTGTGTTCTGTCCACGCGTAGACTCACACGCCTTTATCTGCTTCAGGACTATCAGCGACCTGTAAATGTGGCGGACTTCGTGGCTGAGGTGGGCGTAGACCCCGCGTTCGGCCTCTCTCGGGACGACGCCATGACGCGCCGCGCGCTCTACGGCGCCAACCGCGTCACTCCGCCCGTCAACTGCCCGTCCTGGGTCTGCTGTCTACTGCCGTGTCTCATGCGCACCGCCTCCATGCAGGCCTATCAGGAGGCACTTCCTCGCGAGTCGACGGTGCGTCGTCGAGTGCAAGGGCAGCAGGCCACGCGACGCATGCGCATGGACGCCATGAGTCTCGTGTATGGAGACGTCGTGGAACTGAAGGCTGGAGACGTGGCGGGCGCAGACCTGCGCGTTGTCGAGTGCTCGGACGACTGCGTGGTGGACCAGACGACGCTGGTGGGTGACGACGGTCAAGACGAGGAAGCGGGGCAGGGAGGCGCTAGGAAACACGTCACGACCGACTCGCCTCCAGGTCATCTCCAGCAGGACCCACTGCAGTGCGGCAACATCGTCCCCATGACGGCTACTGTCTTGCAAGGTACCGCTGTAGCTGTGGTCGTGTCTACGGGAGACCACACTCTCTGGGGACGAATGGTCACACACCACGAGTGGCCTCCTGCATCTGGATTTGTCTTGGGAAAGAAGGAGAAGGGGAATGAAGAGGAACAAACCAGCTTGATCCAATAGAAGAGCTTGGCTTTGCGTGCATCATGCGTCCACATTGAACTTTTAGTTTGTGCTCTTCGGGGAACACTGGTAAGGAGCGGTCCGCTACTGGAGCGAACCAAACAACGTGAAGCATGAGTGCTCTCGCCCAACAGTCTACCGTCGTCTTCCTCCAGCAGCAGGAGCTGCAGGTGCACCACCAGCTCCTCCAGCAGGCGCGGCGCCACCGTCTCCACCAAAGAGACTCATGACGACGATCGGTAGAATGATGTACCACTACAGCAACAACAACATTAGCACAGAAACAGCGGTGAAGTTGCCAAAATGTTGCCGCACGTACGTATTTACGAAGGAAGGATTGGTTTTCCTCCTCGGGCTCGTCGTTGCCATCCTCGCTCTTCACTGGCTTAACGCCCTGCGGAGCACGGTCACGCTTGACAACGATGTTCTTGGGAGGCCTACAGCACCATGAAAGATTACACAACATCAGCGATAATTAAATCCGAAATGATCCGAGTCTTTGTCACTCACGAAGGACCAGTCTGCGCCTTCAAGACTGTGCCGAACGGGCCCAAGTGCAAACCCTTGAGGCTGCTCGTCTTGTACTCTTGACAAGCATCTTCAGCCAGAGACGGCGTGAGATACTCAATAGCCACAAGTTTGCCACTGTCCGAGAGGTGGAAGGCGAGATCCTCGCGCAGACGCATAGCCGCCAGCATGCACATGGGCACGGAGGTCATGACGTAAGGGGAGTTCGGGTCCGCCGGGTCTGCTTTGGCACGCACAGTGTAGTGGCGATCTTGTTGCAGCAGCGTCTCCAGCTTCTCCACGTCGTCATTGCTCAGTGTTGGCAGCGAAGAGAACGAGACCTTGGGCTTGGGGGACGAAGCGCTGGCTACGATCTCCACGACGCCACGAGAGGTGAAGGGCGCTCCGACAGCCAGCTGGTGCTCCAGCTCGAACTTGACATGTTGCTCTAGCTCCCCCAGCGCGGGGATGGCGTGTTCGTCGTCGAAATCATCGCCAAACTCCTCTTTCAGTCTGTAGATACATGGACGACAGCAAAACGTTTATATCTCGAGCTACAGATCAGATAAAAGAACGGGGATTGCGACTACGTACTCTGCGTTCTCCACTTCACGAGGATCCGCGGAGGCAAAAGTGGCTAGCAGCGTCGTTGCAGCCAGCAGGAGCAATAACGCCCACGCTCTTGACAGCGTCATGTTCAGTTGGCAAGTGATGCAGTTCCCCCTAAAAAGATGTCACTGACACGTCACTAAAGTGAACCTAGAATTGCTCCAACAGTAGAAAAAACATTCAATTTTGAATATTCGCGCACTTTTTCAATGCCCACACCGTCTCGGGAGGACGTTGCGGGTGTCATTCGCGAGCGCAACGGCAGCGCTCGAGCCAGTGACACGCCATCCCTCACGGCGGAGGAAGTGAGTACTATCGTGCGAAAGCTCAGCTTCGACGGGGCCGAGATGGACGAAGAAGAAGAAAAAGAAGTGCAGGACCAACAAGTAAAAGAACAGGAGCAGGTAGCGGAACAGGAGGTCAAGGCGGATCCGAATAAGGTGCAGATCGTCATCCGCCTCCGACCGCTAGAAGCAACCGCCAACGAGACGGATCCGGACTGTTTCCGTGTGCTTTCTACCACTTCACTGCTGGCTCAACCGCCGAAAACGTCCCAGTCCTACCGCTCCACAGGGACAGCCACAAGCTTCCACTTCTCACGCATCTTCCGACAAGAGACGCAGCAGACGGAGCTGTTTGAGGCCACTACGAGACCAGTTTTGGACGCAGCTTTTGATGGAAAGAGTGGCCTTGTCTTCGCCTACGGAGTTACTAACTCCGGTAAGACGTATACTATCAGCGGCACCACTGAGGCACCGGGTGTGCTACCTCAAGCGCTGCAGTATGTGATGGAGGAGCTGCCAAAACGTGAAGAGGACGACAAGCAATTGGTGACGAGAGTCACAGCCACCTATCTGGAGATCTACAATGAGAACGTGTATGACTTGTTGTCACCTGCACTCCGAAGGAGAAGAGCACTGCGTGTACAGGACTGCGACGGTAAAATCCAGGTGCGAGGAGCTGTGGAGAGGCCCATCAAGACACTGGAAGATGGGTTGGAGCTACTGGAAACGGGCCGGAGGCACAAGCAAATGGCTGAGACCAACTGCAACTCGGACTCAAGTCGAAGCCACTGTGTTTTCACACTGCATTTGTACCATCAGACCTCACGCTTTTCCTCCGAGCTGCGTAGTAAAGTGGCCATCGTGGATCTGGCAGGTTCTGAACGCGGCTCGAAGAGCGGGGCCACGGGGCTGCGAATGCAGGAGGCCAGCAAAATTAATGGGTCACTGATGAACCTCATGCGCTGTCTGGAGACGTTGCGGTGGAACCAGCAACACCCGCCGAGTTTGCAAAAGATGGTTCCGTTCCGCGAGTCCAAGCTAGCTCGTCTGTTCCAAGAGAATCTTGTGGGCAACGATTATGGTCCTCTGGTGATGATTGTGGCGGTGAATCCATCCAGCCACGAGTTTGACGAGACCTTGCGAACGCTCAAATACAGCGCCGTTGCTCGCGAGCTAGTGCGCACTCGCACATCCATCCCCAGGAGAGCTGCTCCAGCAGCTATGTTCTACGATCTAGACGGGCGGTTGAAAAAGAGGCGGCTGTCGACCGAAGTGCCTGCATCTCACGCAGTCAGACCACCGACGGATCGAGGCGTGTTGGGAGCAAAGTCGACAGCTACCTCACCACCACACAAAGTTAAGGTCAGGCATCGCGCGAGTGATTCTACACGCCGTCGGCACAGATCGGTTGCATCTTCAGCAAAACTGAGAACAGCTGAAGTGGGAACGTCTCCGATGGAGTCGCAAAGAGAAGTTGCGGAGAGGAATTTGCATTGGGTACGTAGTCAGTTGGAAGTGCAGGTATCACTTTTGCTTACACTAACCGAAATATTTTGTTTGACAGGCCAAACTGGAACTCGAGAATGAGGAACTTCGAGAGAAAATGGCGCAGATTCAAGCTGAAAAAATGGAGATGGAGGTCCGCATTCGCGCTGAGATCGGCAACGAAATGCGCGAGCAGTTGCAGCAAATTCGTGCGCAATACCAAAGTATGCAGCGCCTCCAGCGTGACGACCTGCCGTCTGAGCGTAAAAAACGAGAGCGTCAACACGCCGAGGAAAGCGACAAGCTCCGTGCCCATGTGCAGGAGCTTCGTGGAAAAGTTCGCGAGTGCGAGGACGAGATTCAGCGCATTCACAAGCGTCATCGAGCCGAACTGGACAAACTGCAGCCGGACCTTGTACCTGTAGTACCTGTAGAAGACGAAAGCTGATACCCTGTGTGAGTGAAATATCCAGAGATAATACTTTATTCGACTTCCTATCGCTATCAGCTCAGCGCACTCTCGTACGTTGGAACCATGTACTTAATGTTAATAAACGCGTCGTCGCCTCCCGTCCGTTCCAGCATTTCCAGAGTTTCGATGATCACCTCGCCTAGGTCTTGTGCACGTTGTTGTCGAAAGTCGATCTCGTCTCCAAGATTTCGTCGTTTACTCTTGAACAGGTTCAGTATCGGCAGTACCTGTCGGTAGTACGGTACTAGCAACGGACCCACGCCCGTTGTCAGTGTGATCTGTTGTAACAACAACAGCGCGTCACGCAGCGCTCCATCATCACGAGTGTCCAGGTTGGCGCGAAGTGCCGGTATCACGCGGTGCAAACAGTCCACCAGCTTGTTCGGGTGTCTCTGGGCAAAAGCAGCTAATTGAAAGGCACCTTCACGGGCCAGGAAGCTGAAGGGGAAACTCTTCTCGCGCATCCCATCAACAAATAGTGGGAAGTACTTGCTGAAGTCCAGGTCCTCCATTGGTGCTGTCCAGCGCAAACCAGACTTCCCACCACCCTTGCCGCCCTCAATCATGATCGGTAACTCATTGCGTGCGTACGCTTGAGGAAACATTGACGCAGGAACTCCTCGCCTTTTAAAAGCACCAGCCACTGGTGGAAGCGCATCATGAGCAACTTGGGTGTTGTGTTTGGTAATCTGCACGTGACGATCAATCAGCAGCCGAGTAGGCGATGGAAGCTGAAGGTTCGACATGACTTGGTCTCTCTCCGAATCGAATGAAATTGGGCGTGTGTTGAGTATTGGCTCCGACTTTGACGAAAGCTTGGGCAGTCGTTGCGGTTTCTTGGCGAGATGTCCTCGTTGTGGCTTTCCTGACTGACACAAAACCCCAACTGCGACGGCTTTCTGGTCTTCCTGTAGTCGGTGCTTCATCTTAACTTCGAGAATGCCGGCTAACAGAAATCAAAACTGACTTTTAAGTTCCAAAGCGCAGCCTTACAGACTTCCATAGAAGAACATTAACGTACCATTGCGCTGACGAGGGTGTGATGAAGACGCGATACTCTTTGGACCCGTGGAAAGCGGCGCAAGTTCCTTTTTCATAGCGGCCGCTGTGAATTAAGTTAGCCAACCCCACCGAGAAATCGGCAAGCGTATGTGCATCAAAGGCTGGTGTCGTGAAATTCGGGAGCCTTGCCTTCCTAATTTATCCGTCAGCTTGGATAGTCGACGCAAAAATAGTCCTCGCTGGTGTTGGAATCGTTTGCAACCGCCCGCTCGATAGTTAGCATTTTGCCACTCCGAAAAGAACCCACTCGTGATCTTCAGGTTGAACGAACTGCCCGTACCATGCGCGTCTTCATCACAGACTTAGGATCGTCACTAGCAACCGAGTTGACGCGCAATTGTCAAGATGCGGGACTTGAAGTTGTCGGTACGGCTGCTCGCGGCGGAAAATCTGAGGTGGCGGCACTTAAACGCCAACTACAGAGCCATCCAGGTAGTGACGTTGATGGAGCTGTAGCGGAACCCGTAGCGCTTCAAACTGATGTCGTGGCATGGCGTCGACTTGTTCAGCAGGCCGACGTCGTTGTGGTCACATCTCTGACTACCGACCCAAAACTGGCGATGGAGACACTGAAGGCTTTTGAGAAGCGCAGCGCCACCAAAGGGGAAGATGAAACGAACGAAGACGAAGGCGGTGAAAGCGTCAAACGCTTCATTGCTGTGTCTTCTGTGCTATCATGGAGCAAAAGTTCACCCTTCGCAGCTTCAGGGTCCAGTTCAGGCCACGTCGAAGACGACTTCAAGTCTCGACGCCCAGCACGCAAGTATACCGAGCTGAAAACTGCCGAGACGCAGATCTTAAGCGCCCATCGCGCTGGAGAACTTGAGACTTGCATCGTCGGAGCAGGATTAATGTATGGCGGTGCTCAGTCACAGCTGCAACTGATCTTTCGCGAGGCCTGGCTGCATCCGGATCGACCGCTGCTGGTGCCGAGTCTCGCCACGCAGACTCAACTTCCTAGCCAAGGTCAGAATCTGCTGCCCATGATCAGTCTCTACGATCTGGCCTTGCTGGTTTTCCGCGTTGCAGCTTCACCCACGGGACCTCCGAAGAAATACTTACTAGCAGTGGACAAGGCTAGTGGTTGCACGATGCTGCGTGACGTGTGTCGCGGAGTCAGCACCTTGCTCGCTTCAGGACGTTTACGAGACCGCGAAGACACCTCGAGTGCAGCCGACGCTGAAGCAGATGCGCTACTCTTGGATGAAGAGGAGGAACTCGTGACGCCACTTCAGCTGCACTTGCGCTTTGACACTTCGGCTGGCGCGATGCATTCATTAGTGGCACCGGAAGAATGGCGTCACTATTCGCACGGTCTGCTGGGGAACTTGGCGTTCTTCGTAGACGACTTCATTCGCGCCATGGACCTGCGTCCACTGCGCACCGTCATCCTTGGAGCACCACGTGCAGGTAAAACCTTGCTGAGTCGGAAGCTCGCAAAAGACTATTATCTGCCGTATTTGTCACCACAAACCCTGCTTCACGAACTCTTCGCGCCCGAGCATGATCCTCCACCTTCAGTTCCACCCAAAGCCACCCAACTCGACCCAGAGAGCGACGGAGGCCAACAAGATAACGAAGCTGCGTCCACCAACGCAAGTAATCGAGAAAATGGGGATCCAAAAGCTGCGGAGACGCAAAAATTACGTGAAGAGCTGCAGCCGTGGGCGCCAACTCCTGGCGGCTCTGTTGAAAACGCTTCTCAGCTACCAGAAGCTGCGCTGGTTGCGTTGATACGTTGGAAACTACGTAGTGCTGCATGCCGCAACCAAGGCTACGTGTTGGACGGACTCCCAATTACAGCAGTTCAAGCAAAACAAATCTTCAAACAGGAGCCCAATACCGACAGCAACCGTGACGGAGAGGGTGGTTCAGGCGAGGCTGGAGAAAGCGACGTCAACAATCCAGTTGATAGCGGTGAAACGGCAACAGGAGAAGAGAATGCAGACGGAGCTGTCGTTCCTGCGGTAGATGTCGAGGCGTTGTTGTCGCGGTTGACGCCTCGACGGCACGTAGAAATTCCAAATCGAGTGATGGTGATACAAGCTCCTCGGGCGTTGCTGGAGATCCGAGCGCAGGCGCTGTCGGAGGCCGAGGCTGAGCGAACTGAAAACACTCAAGACGCATTCGCTCGACGTTTTGACGACTTCGAAGCCAGCATTGAAGCTCTGGAAGAGCTTTTCGAGAAACCAAAGCCCCACCCAGGCGCGGGCAAGTCCTCGACGATTGCTGTTGATGGAATTGAGGTACTGGAGCTGAGTTTGCGGGACGACCACGGATATCGCGATGCGGCAACGTTTGCTGCCCCCATTCAGCGTTACATGGAGCAAGGAGGCCGCGCACCACGCAACTTTCACCCCACGCACGCTGAGATGCGCGAGCAACGCCAAGCAGCCGAGAAACTGGCCCGTGAAGCTGAAATTCGTGCTGCCCAGCGCACCCGCGAGCAGGACGCGCAGGACGAAGCGGCTCAGCAGGCAAAGCTCGCTCGGGAACGTGCGCGACTCGAACTCCTCCAACGCGAAGAGGCTGAGCTGCTAGAAACACGAGCAAAACCACTGAGAACGTACCTCATGGACACGGTATTGCCAGCACTGACCGAAGGAATGCTGGAAGTCGTCAAGGTGCAGCCCACTGATCCAATTGATTACCTGGCAGAGTTCCTTTTTCGCAAAGGCCAGGAGCTAGACGACGAGCTTAAAGAAGCCTAGGAGGAATACCCACTGCTGGAATAAAGTGCACAGTTCCTTTCCTTTTATCTTCAGGTTTTACTGGCGTGGTCGTGAGTTTGCCCCTCCACCGCGGTTATTGTATCCTCCACGACCTCTATCGTGCTTACGACCATTGTTATCATACGAACCACCTCGCCCATAGTCTCGAGAGCCCCGACGTTCCTGATATCCATCGCCATAATTACCTCCACGTCCACGTCGACCAGGAGAAGACGTTCTCGGCCGCGAGCGAGATCGAGGTCGTTGTGCCGGTGAGTTGCGAGATGGCTGCTGCTGACTCGAGCGATACTGTGCAGACTCCGTCGGGCGCTTGCGTGAATTATCAGAGAAGCTGCCGCGTCTTGGGCGTGGACTTGCGTTGTGGGGTTCCTGTTGCCATCTTCTGGGAGGAGACCTGCCGCGTTGGAGTTCCCTTCTGCTGTCACCTCCATCCGAATTTCCCACCGGATTCGAAAGAGCAACCTCGGCACTGCTCTTGATTTCTCCTGCGCCATGCACTCCTAGACCACCGTCGACGTTCTTTTCGCCTTCACGTCTGTCTTGATCACTGGTTGGAGATCGCCGTGGGGAGAGAGGCGCCTTCCGAGCTCGCTTCTGTGCTGGTGAGTCGGTGGTGTCATCGTTAACGTCATTTACGTTGCCAGTCCTTGCAAGTGTGTCTGCTCCCGGTGGATGAATGACACCTCCTCCTGTTTCTGACCCAGCTCTGCCATAAGAATCATTGCGTTGCCTCTGAAATGACTCAGTCCTTGAGCGCGATCGCGATCTACGCTCACGCAAACGTTTGTTTCCACTTACGGATGGTCCATATCGATCTTCCCCCCTTGGCCATGGTGCTAAAGGTGGCGGCGCGCCACGGTCGTTTCTGGAGTTCCAATCACTGTGTGAAGCCGATGAGCGGTCTCGTCGCCACGAAGGGGTGTTGCGCGCGCTACCATGTTGCGAAGAAAGAGGCGATGGCTCTAAAGCGCTTCGCTCGCTAGAGCAAGAGCGACGCGGAGTATGTTCCGGCCTCGATCCTGTGGAATAGCCTGTTTTAATCTTCGCACCAGCTTTCAACTCAAAGCGAATCTGCAGGAGCTGCCCATCATCGTCACGAAAGACTAGAGATGCTCGCTCAGCGTCCTCACGGTTGTAGTAGTGCAGGTACACGGTTGCTGGCTGGTTCCTCATGAGCCTCTGCCAGTTTTCTCGAGGGATATCGCACCGTGGCACCGACCTCTTGAACGTGTATCGCTTGCTCAATGCAGCTGCGAACTCCTCGCGATCACGGTCCTGATTGAAGCGGATCCCAGTAGACTTGCGCTCAAATCGCGCATTTCGAGCAATCAACGTGATCCGCCCGCGCACATTCTGCGGTACAAACGCCGTGCCGTACAATTTGCGCTGATAAAATTCTCGGTCCTCTGGTCGTTCAAAGCACAGCTCTTCGTAGCAGTTAATCTTCCGAGCCTCAGGCTCATTAGCACCACATTCATCAGCAACTGAATTCGAAGGATCTCCTTTCGCTCTTGGGGCCAAGCACGATACACCAAAAAATGAAGCCGTGAATGATTCCCGGTCCGAGGCCATTTCACGTTTCGTTGCGCACGTTAAGCGAGGGATGAGATCCGACAGCGTTTTCCCTTCGACGTCATAAACTTCATATCCCATCATCCGCGCCGTAGATCCCTTCTTGCTGCCCATAGTGTCGGTAGAATGAGCTGCCAGTTCGGCCGCCGCCATGAAGATGGAATTCCGCTTCCTGGACAAGCGCATTAAAGCCCGATCTTGCGGTGAAAATGGTGCGTTCTTCAGTGGCACCGGATTTTTTGTTCGCTTGCGCTGAGGAGGAATGGATTCCGCCGTTGGGCTTGATTGGGGAGATGGCTGTGGAGGCACTCTGACGGGCACAGGTGCACCCAAAGTACGCTTAGAAGGACTTGATCGGGGTACAGCGCTGCCTGCTTGTTCCGTCGCTCTGGATCCAGCGTCAGTCTTCGCAAATGTCCGCTTTGGGATCACAAACGATGGAACGCCTGGTGGAGGTGCCGATGACCCTCCTTCCTTTGTCTTTCTTGGAATGGGCGTGTTGTCTAGCAGCAATTCCGCTTCAGTAGTTTTTTTGTCATCTTCGGGTTCTGGACTGGGGATTTTAATCTGTCCTTCTTCTTCTTGCATCATTTTTGAGCATGGAGCCGATTCGCCTGCATTCGGGGACTTCCTAGGAATTGGCATTGTGTCCAGCGGTTCCGTGTCCCTAAGGCTCTCCGTTTTTTCGGCAGTCGTTTCTCCCTCTTCATCAATCTCAGTTTTCACCAACCCAGCTGTGACTTCCGAGACAGAGGGAGCGTCTGCCTTTACCAGTTCTGCGGGCTCAGATTTTGATGGTTCAGCGTTGTCGATGATAGCCAGAGCTGTGTCTTCGGTCTTGTCTTGTGAACTTTTCTCAAAAGTGTCAATCTTCACGCTGGTTTCGGATGCCACCACATCGGACGATAGCTCGTTAGTGACCACGGATGGATTTGTGTCACATTCGGACTCGGCAGTTTCAGAAGGCGTGTTTCTTGTGACTACAGAAGATTCTTCTTCGTCTTTGACCTCGGCTCTTGCAGGAGAGATCACTTTCGTTTTTTCGCCTTCGTGGCTTTCCAATTCTACTGCCACATTCTTCGTCACTACAGCGGGCACCATGTCGCTCTTTTCATCGGTTTTCACGTCCGAATCTTTATCAATGACGCGAGTAGGAGAGTCTGCTGGCTCCGTTTTGTCGTCCACTTTCGTTGAGGTTGCAACTTTGCGCCTGCGCTTTGTCGCCTTAGGTGTAGTATCCTTAGTAGCTGCCGGTCGTACCTTTTGTTTCCGCCGGGGCTCTCCCTCGTCTTCCACATCAGCATCCACAGCGGCGGAGGCCTTTTGTGCAGCTCGGCTACGATTCCTAGTCGCCTTTAAAACCTTGGCTGGCTGCTGTTGTTTGAGCTTTATAACGGGAATCTTCTCATTGTGGTCATTGGTCACTCGACCTGCACGCAGCTTTCCCACACGCTTCCCCTTCAAAGCCCTGGTGGTTGAGTCTGTAGCTATAGACGACTCCACCGTAGATCCTTCACCTTTAGGCTGCTTTCGTCTTGCCTTCACTGGTTTCTTCACGAGTCTCCGCTTTGCCACCTTTTTGTCGCCACTTCCTTCCGACGAAGCGTCGTCACTGCTCTCACTCTGCGATCTCTTCTTTATGCGTCTACTCTTGGGCTCCTCCTTCTTAACTGGCTTCGCCCTCGGAGCCTTCTTGGGCGTCACATCCGTCGACAGCGAGCAGGAGTCCGAAGAGTCATCATCGTCCAGATCCCCTTGCAGCCGCTTGAGCCACGGCAGACCCTTCTTCACCAACGCCACTTGAGACTTCTCGCTCATGGTCGCCTGACTGCCTGGCTGCCAGCTGAGACTTTGCGAAAGTAGAAATTTAGCCTATTTTATTTCATAAATGTAGAGATTTTTTAAAGGAAAACGATTTTGTATCTTTTGGACAATTTGTTGTATCTTTTTGGAGATTTTTGCATGTTCGGCATTTTTGTGGGCATCGGTAGGATTGATCTTCAGTTTGGCACAAATTGACATCGGCAATGCAATAGTTGATCGTCTGGTTAGTGATGATATATCTATCTACATGTGATGTTGAGCAAATTGTTGTTCGGTACCTGTGAGATGCAGATTATAGTGAAATGGGCTAATGATGTCTTGCAGACTCACCAGACTCTTGCGATTCACGCTGTCTACGACTTCGGCGAGACTACACAATATTTAGTACGAAGTTCGCATTAGACGGATGTGAAACAAGGATAATAGAAGCAGCACACGTACCAATGCCTGCATAAGTTCCTGCTCGCGCTGCTGCAATTGCTGCACTTGTTGCCGCAATTGTTTCATTTCGTTTGTCGGACTGCTATTGCCCTTAGCAACGGTTTGCTGTTGGTGCTTTTTCTCTTGCATTTGGCGGAGCGCTCTGTTCTCGGCTTCCATTTGCTGTAGCCTCCGTTCAGCTGCCAACGCCCGTTCTATTAACTTTTCATGATCGTCTTGGAGCGCTTGGAGCTGATTGCGCTGCGACGTTGGTACCCGTGAAGGCGACAAATATGGTAGAGTAGACTTCGGAGCTGCTCGAGTGGGTGATGTGTTGTTCAATGGAAGTAAGCGTGAGTTAGACGGAATGGACGCCAAACTGGGTGGTCGTTGGATCTGTGCTGTCCATTGAGGCCCTCCGAGCTGTAGGCGCAGACGAAGGGCGTCATTTTCCGCTTGAAGTACGTGATTTTCATGCCGAAGCTGGCTTAGCTCTAATTCAACGGGATCTACTTGAACTGCTGGCTTGTTGCGGATGTTTTTAGCTCGCGTGGCATAGTTGAGTGTACTCAGCGTATCCTCTAGAGCCGCAGCCGATGGGGACACACATGCAATCATTAGCGTAAGACTTTGGCCTCCAAGCGAGTCCATCAGCAGTTTGGTCAACTTGCTGTCGCGATATGGGATGAAATGGCCGGTGTTTGCAATCACTCCGGTTGTTGATGCCAACGCCGAAATGACCTTCCCTAAAGTTAGGAGGCTGCGGTTAATATTGCTCGTTTCCTCAGCGTTGCTGGACCTTGTCTCCTTCAGCCGTTCACTACCAGCAAGATCGACAAAACTCATTTTCCCGTATCGGGTGACACCATGGCTGTGACCGTTGTCCGAGTCGTGCATTTTCGTGCGATCCACATGTACAGTTAACAACGAGTGACTACGACTCGAGTCAGCATTCATACCATGCGAGGCAACGTGACGATTTCGATGACCTTCAGCTACAACAGCTAACACATCAGAGAGCGAGTCACAGCGTACGACAAGTAGGTCTTGCACGTAAAACCCAGCGCGTGCGTTCCATCGCACATTCAACGCGCCTGATCCTGGATTGAGCAGGTCGAATACCTGCTCGTTGTAAATCTCGCAGTACGATGCACGAACAACAGTCTTCACCTCGATTGGTGCTTGCTCTAAAAGCATGAACAGATGGTTTAGTGCCCGTGGAATCAACCCGTCGGAGAGTTCCATTGCGGTGCTGGGAACCCCCACCCGCCCCTCTCGAGACTCCGTACCGGCCAATAGCTCGTCAAGACCCGACATACTGTAAGTTTTCCCGGATCCGGTCTGGCCGTATGCGAAAACTGTGGCGATATACCCTTCCACCACCGACTCAAGTAGTGGGATCACTCCGCAAGCCCGGAAAAATTGCCCCTGCGAAAGCTCCTCCGATGCGCAGAGGTCGAACTGGAAGCTGCGAACCAGCTCTCGTGATGATCCAGAACTCGTATTATTGCCGCCGTTGGCTAAGGATACCACCTGGAGTGTGGTGGACTCTTTTGACGATAATCGAAACAGCGACGGATCTCCTCTAGCACGCTCTGTTGCGTTCATAGGTCTGCATCGCACGACCACTCGCACGGCGTCTGCAGGTCGTCTGGGTTCATTTCCATTCTCTTCTTGATCTACCTCTCGAATGACCGACAAATCGGCGCGATTATCTACTGTAGGTAGACTTTTGCCAGCACGCGGTGAAGGACCGTCAGACGTTCGCGAAAGCTGAACCGGCGGTAGCCCCAGCACCACACGACGCGGAACCGCTACACTCCCAGGTGATCGCAGACGGCGAACTCGTCGACCTCCAGTGGGTGGCGCTGCGACTATCATAGACTAGCGGGTCGATGGAGAGCGCAAGGGTCCGTAAATACATGTGCACAGCTTGAAGTCGACATTTAGATGCATCCGATTGGCTAAAGGAAAAACCTATTTTATTTCATAAACCTGCTATATGTAAAATAAAATTCGACACTGACACGCGGCACATTTGGGATAAATCCTCTTCATGGCTATCCGTTCTCTCTTGTCGGCGCTCTGCCTGGTGCTGGCGTTGGCCGTCGCCCAGGCCGCCCGCACTGCTGTGGTGCTGGAATCCCCAGAGCTGCAGAAGACGCACTCCAAATTCTTTAAGCTTCTCGAAGGTGTGACAGTGATGCCGGATAAAGCCCCTCCCCAAACCTACGTTTGACACTCTACTGCCTCTGTTTATGTGTATTTGCAGCCCGTGGCCATGAATTGAGCTTCTTTGCTGGCGAAGAGGAGCAGCCGCTGGAGCTGGAGCGTTTCGGAGAGCGCACATACGAGAACCTGGTGCTGTTCACGCCCCAGAAGGCGCTGGGATCCCTGCGCAAGTCCGACCTGCTGCACTTCGTGGAGGAGGGCGGCAACGTGCTGCTGTCGGCCAGCAAGAAGCTCACCAAGGTGCAGCGCGAGTTCGCACTCGAGTGCGGCGTCGAGTTCGAGAAGAAGGGCAACGTAGTGCTGGACCACGTTAACCCCATCGCGGATGACGACGACATCTACAACTCTGTCATCGCTGCCAAGGACTTTGTGGCGTCGGAGAGGGTGGTCGGCTCCCTGGCGTCCAAGCCCAAGCCTGTTGCTTTCTCAGGTGTCGGCATGTCGCTTGAGCCCAACAACATCTTGGCCTTCCATGCGCTCATGGCCCCGGCCACCGCCTACTCGGCTAACCCAGTGAAACCCATCACGGACAAGGTTGTCGCTAGTGACCTGCTGTTCGGCAACCAGATTGGCCTCGTGACTGCCGTGCAGGGCCGCAACAATGCCCGCCTCATCTTCGCCGGCTCGCTTGACCTCTTCAGCGATAAGTACTTGGGCAACAAGGACTTTGCCAACTCTGAGTTTGCTGACGCTGTCACCAAGTGGGGCTTCCAAGAGAGCGGTGTGTTGCGTATGACCAACGTGAAACACCACCGCGAGGATGGCTCTCAGCCCGCCAAAATGCTCAGCGACGCGAACCGTGAAGACCAGCCGATCACACTGTACCCGGACGCTGAGGTGGCGCGCGATTCGCTTGTATACCGTGTGAAGGACAACCTCACGTACTCGCTGGACCTTCACGAGCTGAAGGACGGAAAGTGGGTGCCGTACAAGGCCGATGACGTGCAGCTCGAGTTCGTCATGCTGGACCCGCACGTGCGCACAACGCTGACGCACAACAACCAGGGCCACTTTTCCGTCACTTTCCAGGCGCCTGATGTGTACGGCATTTTCCTATTCCGTGTGATGTACCGCCGTTTGGGTCTGTCTACGATTTACACGACTACGCAGGTTTCTCTTCGCCCGTTCAAGCACGACGAGTACGAGCGCTTCATTCCCGCCGCGTACCCGTACTATGCGTCAGCCTTCTCCATGATGGCCGGTGTGTTCTTGTTCAGCGTGTACTTCCTGTTTTACGATGACAAACAGTAAGAAGGGGATGATACAAATCGTGCTGAGACTTTCCGAATAACGTGGCGGTACACTTCCAACACTCCAATTCAAATTTGATAAAGTCTCGAACAAAACCATTGATACTTTTCAATTCAGCAACACATGCATCACGCGTGGAGTTAGTAGAGGTGCTTTCAGGAGAAGAGGAGCACTGCAGCGGCAAAGGTACAGTTAAGCATTTGCCGTAGAAAACGATGGCATTCATCACGTAAAAATTCATCTCGTTTCCTCCGTCCTCCGGCTGGACAAGGAGCATCCGACACAACCACGTAAAGCATCAGCATCTTTGGGAAAGGGAAATTGAAACTAATAACTACTACTACTACTAGTAGTGCATGTAACTAACTACAAGTGCACTTGCAATCCCGAAGAGCTTAGTACATGTAAAGACTTATAAGTTGGTCTCCCAGCACGAGCCAGACTTATGCCAGTTGCTCGCTCAGCGGTGCTGGCAATACTAGCACGGGACCGGCGTGAGGGACATCGAAGCGTAGCCTTCGCGCTTCATGTGCTGGTGAGTTGGTCTTTGCCGTCTTCCGCAGCTTGTCAGGGCTCTTACCACGAGAAGCAACACTGCGAGCATCTGAGTCCGACTCGGTGACGTCCGAGTCTGTGTCCTGGGTGGCAGTGAACGCTCGCGGGCCACGGCCACGATATTGACGTGGGCGCTTGGAGCCTAAGACCCCTCTCTTCCGGTTCGAACTCGAGTGCATATACACACTCTGTAAACCACGAAGGTAATCTTCTGCCTCGTCTTGTTCCGCCTGGGCCACCTCGACATTACGCACGTATGTGGAGCTTCCCAGCTTTTTGGGGATCGGGATCTCCGCGATGGCTTCACTCGCGAGCTTCTTCGAGATACGCATGGGATTGCAGCACAGGCGCGACGATAGAAAAGATCGGAGTGTAGTGCCCTCTGCAACATCCAGCACACCCTTAAAGAAGGAGTCGATAAGCGCCGCCGCGTACACTTCTTCATCGTGGCACCACGGACCACTCCGTCTGAAAGTACGCACAGGGCTTGCACTCGGCGTGCTGACCACACTAGCGGTCCCCGTGCTCGATACACTGGCAGTACTGAATTTGCGCTCACGCTTCACAGGCGTTGCTACTGGAGGAGGAGCATTCTTATGAGCTTCTTCATGAGCTAGACGCAGTTCAGTGAGGCGGCTTTCCACTTCAAAAAGCTCCTCGGAGAAGTCATCATCTTCCGAGCTATCCGATGAGGCATTCCCTGCTCCTGCTGCCACTTTGCGTACGTACGTGATGGAGCCGACGTTGTCGGGAAAGTTACGCTCGCCCATGCGCTGCGGTGCGAGTTTCATGGAGAGATGTTTTGGTGTGCAACCCAGTTGTTGGCATAGGTAGTCTACCAGCTTGGTGCCTTCAGTCAAGTCCAGAGATCCAGCCATAAAGTACTCGAACATCGTCGTTACGAACTCCTCTTCTTCGGGCGATTCGAAACCTGTGCGGATGATTGTAGGCTTGCCACGCTTAGGCTTGAGCTCTTTCCAAGCGGATTTCTTCTTGCGCTCATGTGCAGCTGACTTGAAGTCGTTTTCTTCGTAGTCCTCCCCTCTAGAGAGTTTGCGACTGCGGTATGTGGTGTTCTCATCACCGTCGTCACGGCGGCTGCTCAACAGCCCAGTGCTGAAGTTAGCGTCGCGAAGTTCCAGCAGCTCGCGCTCAACTTCCTGTCGGATCTCTTCACTCGGAGGAGGGTCAGCAGCAACAAATACGGAGGCTCCCACCTTCCTTGGGATTTTCCGACCAGCCAGCGCCTCGGTTCCTAGTTTCATCGAAACACGGCGACGGTTGCAGCAAAGCTTCTCTGCTAAAAACTTGCGGAGCGTGGTGCCCTCTGGCAAGTCCAGCAGCCCTTCCAGGAAGAAGGACACGAGTGCGCTGGCGTACTCTTCTTCAGCACGAGACCAGACTCCGCTGCGGAGATACTGGGGCTTATCATCTTTAGGAGACGAAGGTGCACGGCGACGTTTGATGATGGCGTCGGCCTGGACCAGCAGGTCCAGCTTGGACAGGTTGTCCTCCTCCCACACAGTGGAAGACGCCTTTTGTTCTTTAGGCTGTTTCGTTTCAGCCTCCTTTGCCGCCGACTGGGCGAGGGCAGGCTTCAGAGGCCCCTGCTTGTACTCCTGCTTCTGTTTGAAGTGTTCCTCTTGCTGAGTGTAGATCGGCGCCGGCTTGGCGTCACCTCTGCCGCGCACGGCAACCTGCGAGGCCACGGGCGAGTCCGCCGACGGCTCCTGGAAGTCCTGTAAGATCGCCACGGCGCACTGGAGCTCGTCCGCACTCCACTTGCGGTTGGGCTCGCGCTCTTGGCGAGGGGGAGGGGCCGCCGGCGCGGCCTGCTCCTCCTCGAAGGCGGGGCTGAGTATCATCGAGAGATCCATGGCGTCCTGCTGTGCCTGTTGGCTGTTCCTCCTCTTCTCTCTTGGTTTGCGCGTGGGGAGAACTCGAACTGAGCGTCCGCGTTTTTTGCGCTGGCCCTCACAGAACAAACCCACCAACCACAGCAACCTGCCCCCTCTCTGATGGCGACACTGCGACTCCCACACGGAGCCGTACAGCAGGTATAGCTGTACGTGCGTGTGTCGCGTCACGGTTTATCTAGGTTTTTGTATGAAGTTGCACCTGAGTGCAACCCCATACAAATTCCGAGCCGTTTCGAGACGACAAAACCAGGGAGCCCCCTCGAGTGAGCAGCTACAGACTTCGCGAGTTCTCCCCAAGCAAAACGCCCTCAAGGCGGGAAAACTACTACATGCGCTCGAGCAGGATGAATCACTGGCTGTCTTTGCGTGCTGCCTCAGCTGAACAACGAAGACAGCTCCGGCCAGGAAGGGGAAACTCGCGGTCCATAGACGGGAAAAAGTGAGGTCTCGTACAAAGGCAACAGTACATCGCGGATAGGGTTCATCAGACACCTTGCTGTGCTCTTTGGCTGCAGGACAAGTATTCAGCACGTATCATACGCCTGCCATTCTTGTTCTCTCACGAGTGAAGCTCTCGTGATTGCCACAGAGGCTGTGCCGTGTACTCGGATTTCCGTCGGCTAATGCCAGCGATCACACGGAAGCGTAGGCGTCACCACGTTTGTGGCTACAGGTACAAGTACAAGTTGCAGTTGCCCGCAGCTTGAGCTCTCGAGTTCATATCCTAGTTTCTATGGAGCCCCAGTGGATGTGCGGTTCTACTCGCCCTCAAGTGAAGCCCAGCTTCAGATATGGACAACGCTGTACATGTAGTACATGTGCATGCATGCGAATACTGTACCGTTGTGGAAAAAGCTGCCTGCGTCTGCGTTGCCTGCTGCGTTTGACAGCGGAAGACGTATCATGTATAAAGCCTGCCGTCCTCCGCAATGCCAAGTCTGAATTCATCGGCCACATGTGGCTCACGGTCGATCCTCTGCTTGGCGTCGTTGCAGTACTGGTTTTGCGACAGGAGCTTTATCACGAATCGAACGAGACGTCGAAAGTTTCGACTCGAAACTGTCTGGATTTGCGAGTGCCCAGGTTGCACCAACCTGCACGCAACTACACTTACAGTATCCATGTACACGCAGCTCGGCTGGCTTACTGTACACTCTCATTATATCTGCAACGTGTTCACTAGACTCGGCGCTACATGCGTGTTGTCGAAACAACACGTGGACTGCCGGATCGATTGTATTCCCTTGCTGAGTTTCCAGTGAGCGATCTTTGAATACAGAATGTCAAACGCAACATGCCGGCACGAGAAGGCAAGCTGACGTCAAGACAGCATGTCACAGGGGTAGGGAGCACTCCAGGAACAGATCCTGAAAGATCGACAGTGCAGTGCAACAAGTCTGGTTGCACTGCACTGACGAGCCTGGCACCGGTTGACGCTTTGGCGCACGAACTGGATTCCCAGACCAAGGATGCGAGATTTGGCAGCATGCAAGGGAAGGATCCTTGGCAATGCAAGTGCATGCGCAGCAGTTGTTGTGTCGCCAATTCGGTGGTGCAGTCTCAACAGGCGCTGCAGAGTGCATATGATCTTGTCGAAGAACGGATCAGCTTTGACCTAATGCGATGAGTATGAAGTCGTATGGGTGGGTGGGAAAGAGGTCATCTATTTGTGCTAGTTTCCAAACTCGCTGGGGGCTTAAGCCCGAGAATCTTGGCATTAATTTAATAACGTTAGTAGTACTATTGCAAATTTGAATTTTTTTTTTTTTACTGCGACTACTCAGCTTTGCCTGTTTCCTGTCTCGAACACCATCATTGTAGCCCAGGAAGACGGCGTGACCAGAAGACGTGCAGCTTCAGAGCTGACTCAGATGAAGTTCCTCTTGAAGCGCTTCTGCGATCTCTACTGGCGCACAGCTTCGTTCAACGCCACTCGCTATGCCATTTCGCTGGGCTTCGGTGTTCTCTTTGGCATATCTTACGCTGGAGCAGAGTACAAGTCGTACTCGTGACGTGAATTCCGGAATGGTACTTGAGAGTGGGCTTCATTGGTCTCGTGTCTTTCAACGGACTAATCCCCGTTGTAGCTGAGAGCAACTACACGCTGTTCCTGGACTCAATCGCTTTCATCTCCTCGTACCTGTACAACAACTACGCTGATGACGACATGAACGAGCCTGCTATCAAGTGGGAGCGTGAGTACACCAAGGCGATGAAGAAGGAGGCTGAGTCCAACACGATCTTCAACGTGTACTTCTACAGTGAGATCTCCGTGCAGGACGAAGGTGACGCTGAATCCAGCAACGGAATGGGCCCCGTGGCCTTGAGTTACTGGCTGATGATCATTTACATTTCACTGGGTATCAACCGCATCAAGTTCAGCCGGGAGTTCTTCATCTCGTCTAAGATCGTGGCTGGTTTCTGTGGTGTCATGAGCATCGTGTGCGGTGTGGCGTCTACTATCGGTCTGTACATGTGGTTCGGTGTGAAGCTCCAGCTCATTATCACGGATGTGGTTCCTTTCCTGTCGCTGGCTATTGGTGTCGACAACATTTTCCTGCTAATTCACGCTATGACGGAGAAGGAGGATCAGATGCGTCGAGAGCAGCCGAATCTCTTTGTCGGCCTCGAGCACAACCCCAAGGCCATCGAAGAGATCACCACGACGATCGTGTCCGAGAGTCTGGCGTACATTGGTCCCAGTATCTTCATGGCTTCGGCTGCTGAGTCGGTGGCGTTCGCGTTCGGTCCCATCTGTGCGATGCCTGTGGTGCTGTGGTTCGGTGCTATGGCATGTTGTGCTGTGGCTATCAACTTCTGCCTCCAGATGACTATTTTCCTGTCTGTTCTGACGCTGGACAAGCGCCGTGAGCTCAGTGGCAAGTACGACATCGTCTTCAAGCGCGCATCCTACGTGCAGACCCAACAGACAGCCCAGCCTCTTGTGTCGCTGGAGCCCAAGACGCCTGCACCTGAAGACGCTCGTCATTCTGTGACGTCTGAGAACCGCACGCTGACTGACGTTCTGGACTACTGCGTGGATGTCTACGCGTCCATTCTGACCTACAAGTTGGTGGTGCTGCTGGCCTTCGTACAGCGACTCCCAGGCCACACCGACAAAACTGTACAATCTGCGCGTGCTCCATCGTGGCCATCAGCATTAATTTCGGCCAGGAACGCTTTGATGTGGTTCATGTCCTTCCGTGTAGACGGCAGCAGCGTCTTGACTGCCACCGCCCGAGATGAACATTTGGGAGGCGAACAGCATCAGTAACCCCTACACTACCCACCCGTGCACACTTAAGCCCGGTGGTGCTACGTAGCCTACGTGTTAGTCGTCCGCCAAGGAGTGCGACGTCGGTGACAACCGCTACGACGGCGTGGGTGACAAGGACGGCTGCGATTTCAACCCGTACCGTATGGGCAACAAAGCGTTCATCGGCCCTAGCTCGGAGTTCACCATGGACACGACCAAGATCACGGTGGTGACGCGTTTCATCACGTACGATAAAACAGCTGAAGGAACGCTGACGGACATCAAGCGGTTTTACGTGCAGGACGGCGTGACCCACGAGACATGTACTCCCTGACGGACATTATGTGCTGCTAAGAAGCTGCTCGGAGATGACAACGACCACAAGGCTAAGGGTGGTCTCGCCCAGATCGACCAGGTCACGAAGTGCGGCATGGTGCTGACGATGAGTCTTTGGACGGACAATGTTGCCCAGTCCTGCGGTTTGGCTCGGACTACCCGGTGACCGCTGACGCTTCGAAGCCTGGTGTGTCGGTGTACGTGCGCCGAGACGTCGGGTGTTCCCAAGGAGGTGGTTGCCGAGCATGCTGAGGCCACTGTTGACCTCATCAACGTGGTAACCACGGCATAACCGTGAATTGCATGAGCACCAAGGCTACCGCTATAACGACCACCAAGAAGACCACCACACCATTGCGGACGCTGAAACGAGGTCGACGACTCGTCAAGTTTGTGCAAGCGCCGATGCCGATGCCAGTAGCTGGAACAATCATTGGGAGTATTTCGAAGAAAGCTCCGTTCAAAGAGACCGCCAGGTACCCGGTTGACAGGACGTTCGATCCGTAGCTGGTGGACGGGACGACATGGAGGACACAGATCACTACTGAGGTGAACGTGTTGAATGCATTTTGGGCTGTACTTAATTAACCTGTAGGGCTTGCTCTGTTTGTTGCTCTTCTCTTTTTATCTGCACTTTGTAGCTGTGCTCGGTCTCTCATGTCGAGCAAGTACGCATCGACGAATGAGGGAGCCCAATTGACACTAGCCTGTAAACGGCCGTCAGGACCGTATCTGCTGCCGTTGACGCTGTAGTACCGAAACCATCCACCAGGGAGCTCGGCTCCTCTGGGAATCCTTGGCCCCCCTACTCTATTGCATGCTCGGTTCTGTTGTCTACTTACATTCTCGAGGAGAAGGTTGAAATCGGCATTCTCCGGCTGTTCATCGAACTCGTCGTCACTAGCGTGGTGCGAAGTCACTGTCAGAACTTATCGCTCTTTCTCGAGGTGGTTGTCTTCCCGCCTGAATTGCTGCTCGCGTTGGGGCTGCTTGCCTTCCCTCCTCCTGAATTGCTGCTCGCGCTGGGGCTGCTTGCCTTATCTCCTCCTGAATTGTTGCTCGCGCAGGAGTTGCTTGAATTGCTTCACGTTCTGGAGCTGCTTGAATTGCCCCTCCCTCTTGAGGTACTTGTCCACTCAGGAAGTTACGGAACAAGCTTCCGTCTCGGAAGGCTGCCTGAATTTCCAGCTTGTGAATATAACCTGAGTGGGTTCTGAAAAAGCCATTTATCATGGCTGGCAGGATTTCTTTGGGAACTCGAAAGCTGAAGAAGTTTCTTCTAAGGGCCTTCGTAGCAGTACCAGTGATTGAGGTGGCAGGGGTCATAGCTGCCTTACACAACAGTACAAATACCGGGTATTTTTCATACGCCCCAAACCATTTCCTTGGGGATAGTCGCAGAGGTTGGCGAGGTCTTGGCATTAGGACAGGTTTTAAACAATGTCTGCTTAACAGTAGATTGCTATTTGACCAAGTGTTATGATATGTGTAGTGGCGACTTGGCCTCGAAATCTGTGCAGCCCAGGTCATTAAGGTCTCAACGAGGCCCAACAACCATATTAGAATTCCGATCCAAAGCGGTATGCGATTTCTCCCCAGACGCCAGCAATTTTGGTGCTCAGGGTGCTTGGAGGCCCTGTGATAGGTCCGCCGGTTGTTTCTACTAGAAAGATTGACAACGGCTCGAGTGGTTGGCTAGAAAGTTTCTAGCCAACCACTCGAGCCGTTGTCAATCTTTCCTTCTCAGACTGTTGTCGAGGGATTGCAAGTGGCTCAGGAGGCCCACAAGTCAAGTTCTGCAAGCTGTTAACCAACTTCAAGAGGCTTTGGATCAAAGAAACAAGCACACCATGGAGTCGATCCGCGCTTTGAAGCCAAGTCTTCTTTCGAGTAGCAATTCAGGTCTCTTGAAACACTTGGAGCTGGTGCTGGAGCAACACAAGAGCCGGATGGTGTCGGTACTTCGCCTTGCGGAGATGAGCCGCCAACCCGACGCGGAGACCCGATCTCTGACGCAAAACGTGCTTGGAAACGAGTTGAAAGCTCCTCGGAATGGCAGCGATGTAGTTTTCGAGTGAGACCAGGAAAGTTCCCACCTGAAATCTAAACAGTGCCAGAGTTTTGTCTGAACAAGACCAACACACAACGAAGCGCCGTCTATCGCTTGATGAACGGGTCTTCTACCGCTCAAACAAATTATTCAGCTCCACACCTTCGTCAGCTCCTCCAATTCAACCGATTCCGAGCAAAAATATCCCAGATAATGATACTGACACGAAGAATTCAACTGTTTTCCTAAAGCAAAAGTTCCATGATGTCTACGGCCGTTTGGGTGTCGTAATGCTCGTGGCATTCTCTCTGGCCAGCCTCACGGTGGTGTACGAAGCTGTGGTGCAAATTGTCCCGAACTGGACAGTGTATTTCCTCATGGGGACCAGCGAGCAGGACAATGGCGAGTATCTAGTAATCTTCAAGCCTTCCGATGCTATTATGGTGACTTCTGCCGTTATGTTTGCGTTGCTCGCGTGTTTGTACCTCCATTGGATCGTCTTCATGCTCTCGTACAACAAGGAATCAACCGGTCGGAGCTTAACCGAAACTCGCAGCACGAATTCCGTGCTCACTCGGATCGTATTAACGTGCCATTCACTTTTCGAGACGAAGCGAGTGCACAATCAAACGCTTAAAGAAACCAGGACGGTCATAGCAGTTGCAGCGGCTTTGACTCGCTCCAAATCGTTAAAAGCCTACGCTGTGAAGGTGCAACAGGGTCCAGTTCTACGAGCACATCGTACGAACAAGTTGATTCACAATATTCTCAACGAACGGCAAATACTACCGCTATTTTGTGAGTATGAGGTGGAATTCCAGGATTCAATTAACGTATCTAACCACGTTTTTTTCTGTTGTAGAACGTGGTACTGGATTTTCCTAAGCTCATTTTTCAGACCGTGAGCTTGGATACGTTCCTGAACAAGGGATTCCGGTTGTCTATCATCATTTTCTACGCTGTGTCATTGGGTATCAACTGGTTGGTGTCTTTCTATCGCTTCCAACGGACGAGACCGGATCCCTTCGTCCTCGTTGGCCGCACTGTGAGCCTGTAAGTATCGTCTTTTACCTGAGATGTTCTTGTTTGTATTGTTTTGTAAATTCGACTTGTTCTTCTCAGTGTTCTCGCCTATCATGGTGCTCATATACGCTTACTACAACTTCGACATGGATTGAGCTAGCTACGCCGCTGTGGTGGAAACCCTAACACCAGGAATGCTTGATCGCATCGCTCGTCTGTTTGCAGATCCAATTCAAACGGAGCTGTTGAAGTCCAGTTTCGCCAATTTACAAGTGACCGAGGGCCGCTACATCTTCGTCAAGTGCTTTTTGAATGGAATGGGCGTCTACAAGTGGAGAAAAGTGATTAAACACCTCATTCTTAGGAGTCGAAGCGCTCCTGATAGCAGTAAAAAGAGTGTGATTCACCCACACTCGCGGGCACTTTCTCACTTGGAGCGAGTATTTTTCTCAGTTGCTGCATTGGAATTGCCGTTTACACCTCCATCACGATCTATATCAGCGCCAAAAACTGTGCGCCCGTACGTCCATTGCGCTGTGTACTCGTACCGATGGGACTGGGAAGAGAGCGGAACTTGTCCCTGTTTGGTTTTCATTGATCGGGAATTATCTCCTTTGACGTACAACGAGTGGATGAATGCGTCCGATGTTACAGACGCAGTGCGCGCGCTAACTGCGAGCGGATATTTGCAGACGATTCAAATTGTCAATAGAGCGTTGCTAGAGTTACCTGAGGAGTTGCGATTGTCCAAGAATCTCAAGAACATGTACGTGATTTTCTTTATTTTGTTCAAATTTGTATCGGTACTGACACTACTGAAGGATTCTCGTGTACACCAAGACCCGAAGATTTCCAGACTGGATGAAGGAGTTTGTCCAAATACAATATTTGTAAGTTTCCTCCTTTTTGCGTTGTAAATTGGTGTGCTTAAAAAAAATTATTTTTCATTTTTTGCAGCCATGTCGAGAATGATCTGGTCTCCAGACCTGTCGCACGGTATGTTCACTGACATGACCAAGATCCGGTTCATTCGTACGGGTGGATGCTCAAATTTGACCGATTACCCGTCGCTAAAAGGTCTCAAAAGTCTATCGACCCTATTAATGACGATCGTCCGTCAGCTGAAAGAACTGCCCAACCTTGACGATCTATCGGGTCTTACAACGCTCTACATCGCTGAAGCTATTCACATCCACAGACTCCCGTCACTCACCAACCTCACAAATCTCAAGAACTTCGCACTCTTCCGACGAAACCAGACCTGCTGCGATGGCTGGGCGGCGGGTTACTAATGAGCCCGCGGTTACTTGCACGAGTGATCGAATCCCAACTGCAGACCAGGCAGTTATCCAACGGAACGACGGGTTTCTGTGTGGGAAGAACATCACTCAGGACTTGGAGACGTCGGAACCAACACTGGAATCGACCGGGTTTTTTATCGCGAATGCTATCTGAATGGTCTTCGAGGAATCTGCTACAATGGCCGCATGCAGGTGATTCATTGTGGTGACGTGTTTGGAGAATATGAAAAAAAAATGCGCTTACAAATATCAAGAGGTGTGGGTGACGTTAGTGACCCAAAAACGGAAGCGTGGCCCACCAGTGGTGGGCCACGCACTGTTGGTAAGATGCACGTATCTTAAAAAACATCGTTTTTAGCAGCATGCCATCCAAAGTTTTCGTTCAGCTTCAAATTTCCCGCCATCAAATCTTCGTCTTGAACCTACGGTTGCTTTTGGCGGCAACACCTTCACTGAGCTTTATGGCCCCCCGCGGAAGACCCTACGCGTCGATTTGGGATGAGTTCACCGTCGTTGAGGGCACGGAGGACCGCAAGTACAAGGACACTAACTAGTTTGTTAGCGAATGGAGCACTGATGCAGCGGTTAATATTTTGCGTTTGGAATGCGATTTTCATCTTATCTTTCTGATACATTAACGCTGCGTTGGGTAAGATGCACGCATCTTAGTATTTGATGCGTTCATCTTAATCGGAGGCGACTATGATGGCGCGCATCTTTCCAACAGGTGGGCCACCACAACTTAACACCAGTCTTTTGACATGGAACGCAAAACTAAAATTAAAATGAAGTTGCGAGCATGATATTTTCGAGTTGCGAGTGGTTATTTTACGTGCTCCACCTCCACTTCGTCCACCGTCACGATGGCCGCTCACCACCGAAGAAGCTTCCACGATGCTGTTCCACGCCTAACGTGGCCAGGTTCTTGAGCAAATGGAAGAAATCGGTCAACGCCGAACGTCTCTTTATCCCGTGCCCGACCACGGACTGGAACGCCTCAGCGACCTCATTGTTTACTTTAAAGAGAGTTTTTACGAGGTCTACGGCTACTTGGGCGTAATGCTGATGGCTTTCACCTTGTCGTTCCTTGCGATGGTCTACATGACTGTGGCGCAAATCATTCCGAATTGGACAGCCAACTTCCTAATGAACACAGAGACGCTGGACAATGGCGAGTTCTTGCTCATGTCGAAACCTTCGCTTACAATTGTCATGATATCTGCCTTGATGCTGTCTGTGTTCGCGTGTTTGTACCTCTGGTTGATCGTCTTCATGCACTCCTACAACAGTGAAGCAACAGTCAACACTCTCGCTCAAGCTCCAGATCCAAGCTCACTCAGCTACCGCCTAACGCAAAAGTTTCTGCCACTAATGAAGCGTGTACAAGCTCAGACTGGAGGTGACAGAACAGCTCCCATCGCGAATGTTTTACCCCGAACAAGGTCTTTCGAGAGCCTCAAGAATTTAAGCGCTAAGATTAAGCGGACGTCGACTTTCAGCTCCAATTCGGCTAATAAATTGATTCTGGACTTCACCAGCATGGAAGACACTTATCACCGATACTACCGTCGACACTGCACTCAAGATGATTGTTCTCCCTCATTCTCGCTCAAGATGTTCTCCCTCATTCGAGTGAAATCTAGCATCAACTTCTGGGGGCGCTTGCACAAACTTGACGAGTCGTCGACCTCGTTTCAGCGTCCGCAATGGTGTGGTGGTCTTCTTGGTGGTCGTTATAGCGGTAGCCTTGGTGCTCATGCAATTCACGGTTGTGCCGTGGTTACCACGTTGATGAGGTCAACAGTGGCCTCAGCATGCTCGGCAACCACCTCCTTGGGAACACCCGACGTCTCGGCGCACGTACACCGACACACCAGGCTTCGAAGCGTCAGCGGTCACCGGGTAGTCCGAGCCAAACCGCAGGACTGGGCAACATTGTCCGTCCAAAGACTCATCGTCAGCACCATGCCGCACTTCGTGACCTGGTCGATCTGGGCGAGACCACCCTTAGCCTTGTGGTCGTTGTCATCTCCGAGCAGCTTCTTAGCAGCACATAATGTCCGTCAGGGAGTACATGTCTCGTGGGTCACGCCGTCCTGCACGTAAAACCGCTTGATGTCCGTCAGCGTTCCTTCAGCTGTTTTATCGTACGTGATGAAACGCGTCACCACCGTGATCTTGGTCGTGTCCATGGTGAACTCCGAGCTAGGGCCGATGAACGCTTTGTTGCCCATACGGTACGGGTTGAAATCGCAGCCGTCCTTGTCACCCACGCCGTCGTAGCGGTTGTCACCGACGTCGCACTCCTTGGCGGACGACTAACACGTAGGCTACGTAGCACCACCGGGCTTAAGTGTGCACGGGTGGGTAGTGTAGGGGTTACTGATGCTGTTCGCCTCCCAAATGTTCATCTCGGGCGGTGGCAGTCAAGACGCTGCTGCCGTCTACACGGAAGGACATGAACCACATCAAAGCGTTCCTGGCCGAAATTAATGCTGATGGCCACGATGGAGCACGCGCAGATTGTACAGTTTTGTCGGTGTGGCCTGGGAGTCGCTGTACGAAGGCCAGCAGCACCACCAACTTGTAGGTCAGAATGGACGCGTAGACATCCACGCAGTAGTCCAGAACGTCAGTCAGCGTGCGGTTCTCAGACGTCACAGAATGACGAGCGTCTTCAGGTGCAGGCGTCTTGGGCTCCAGCGACACAAGAGGCTGGGCTGTCTGTTGGGTCTGCACGTAGGATGCGCGCTTGAAGACGATGTCGTACTTGCCACTGAGCTCACGGCGCTTGTCCAGCGTCAGAACAGACAGGAAAATAGTCATCTGGAGGCAGAAGTTGATAGCCACAGCACAACATGCCATAGCACCGAACCACAGCACCACAGGCATCGCACAGATGGGACCGAACGCGAACGCCACCGACTCAGCAGCCGAAGCCATGAAGATACTGGGACCAATGTACGCCAGACTCTCGGACACGATCGTCGTGGTGATCTCTTCGATGGCCTTGGGGTTGTGCTCGAGGCCGACAAAGAGATTCGGCTGCTCTCGACGCATCTGATCCTCCTTCTCCGTCATAGCGTGAATTAGCAGGAAAATGTTGTCGACACCAATAGCCAGCGACAGGAAAGGAACCACATCCGTGATAATGAGCTGGAGCTTCACACCGAACCACATGTACAGACCGATAGTAGACGCCACACCGCACACGATGCTCATGACACCACAGAAACCAGCCACGATCTTAGACGAGATGAAGAACTCCCGGCTGAACTTGATGCGGTTGATACCCAGTGAAATGTAAATGATCATCAGCCAGTAACTCAAGGCCACGGGGCCCATTCCGTTGCTGGATTCAGCGTCACCTTCGTCCTGCACGGAGATCTCACTGTAGAAGTACACGTTGAAGATCGTGTTGGACTCAGCCTCCTTCTTCATCGCCTTGGTGTACTCACGCTCCCACTTGATAGCAGGCTCGTTCATGTCGTCATCAGCGTAGTTGTTGTACAGGTACGAGGAGATGAAAGCGATTGAGTCCAGGAACAGCGTGTAGTTGCTCTCAGCACCTTCCGGGAAGCCACCCAAGTACGTGTTGTACAAGTTCATGGGCGATCCGAAAGCTGACAAACACGGGCAGTCGCTCATGCTCGACGGAAGTGAATCACCATCCTTCAACGCACACTTCGAGCGGCGCTTTCATCAGCGCAGCGTCGTGTCTCTCTGTCGCCTGTTGCGCGTTCTGTGAGTCCTTTATGCTTCTTGCTGGGCCCCCAGACCTTGTCCTGCCGCGGGAGACCACGTATGGCCTTCTGTGATCCAGCTCTGTCGCGTTCGTAGTGAATGTTCCCTCTCACGCGCAGCCGCAATCACACGCACATATGTGATGTCTCTAGGATGAGATCGCGAGCCATGCTCTTCCTCCTGCTTCTGCGATCGCATAGGACGCGATATGACCCGGATTTAGTAACACCATAGTTCGTTCGGAATGAACCACGCTACACAAACCGTGCAGCATTCGCGTTTGCGCGCAGCAGAGCGGCCGTATAATGCATCGTGGCTAGGCTACAACGCAAATTGGTCTTCTGAAGCTGAGTGATGCACTTCAGCAGTGCTGATTCAGCACTCCGGAAGGAAGCGAATGCGAGAATGAGGACAAACGTTCGGATGAACAACCAAGCGACTCTCTACCTAACCATTCCCCTAGCTAGCGACGGTTTCCCGTACCGTTTTGCCTCGATAAAATGAATTCACATCCTCGCGATCTTGTACAAACGCGATGTTGAAGCGCGTACTTGAAGCATCCTAGCAAATGAAATTGTTGCATCTTCGTGCAATACCCGATTGCATGGACCGTGGAGATTGCAATACATGTATTGCAAATTCTTTGATCTTGCAATACCAAACTGGGTAAGGAAAAACACTGCCATCTAAACGACAAAAGTATAATTATCTAAAAATCCTTGCCAATTTTTTTTTTCAATCACTGGTTTGCGGATGTGCACATGCGACAGCTCGATCGTCCTTATGTTCTCGTTCAGATCGTCAAGAAACATGGGAGGACGTACTGCGTTGTTGTATTCGAGACCACGTGCAACCTCGCCAACACACTGGATCGGGTCCGCTACTCCTTCACGAGTTTAAGTTTCCAATATATAGGGCGGTGCAATCGCTGTTTACAACTTAGCCAACTTCGCAATTGATACACCAGAAAGCACTCCATCAAAGCTCATGGCGGTGATCGAGTCTGCACTTTAAACATTGGAGCTTAGCAGCAATCATGAGAACTCGCTTGACACTGGGAGAAACTAACGAGCGAAAAAAACTTCGTATTCCAAGTTCTCTTTAGCAGCCAGTCGAGTGGATTCCTTCGTGTCGAATAAACTTCTGGAGCAGCTTAAGCAAAACCGTCTTCAAATGGGGCACCAGCCGTTGGCTGTTGTTTAAAAGCTTCAGCAGTGACAACAAGTTCTTGAGGACGGACTCCCTGGGATACGCGGTAGTGGGCGTCACTCAAGTGCTTGAGGAATGCCATCAAGATCCTGCCGTCCACCTTGTGGCCTCCACTGGCGCCGCTATCAATCTGCTCTTCGCGTCATTGAAGCAGCCTCCCGATGTATTCCACAGCCTCCAACCTGGTGGACCACGATCTGCTCTCGATGTTCAAGTGCTTCCTCAAGTTGGCCCCCAACTGGTAACGGAGCAACTTCCTGTCGTTCAGAAGGAGCAGTTCGCTTGGACTTGTCAGTCGAGCCACTCCTTGAGTTGTTCGTCTTGGAACTGGACAATGCCGTACTTGCTGACACTGCAGAACTTCGTCGACATCAGCTCCCGTCGCGCACGTCTCCGTCAACGTCGTCTCCAACGCCGTAACATATCCGGCAAGCAAGTGCGGTGTAACGGCAGTGTATCACGAAAGGGTTAAAATCGTAAATTTTGACGCTAACGTGATATTTGACTCCATCGATTTATCAGTAAAAGCCATTTGAATGTTGATAATATTCTGAAAGGGTATTTTTCTGTTATTGCATAATTCTGGTAGCTCAAGGTCCCAATCCCAGATGTGGTTTTGGGTGGGTCGTATGTGAAAAGTACGACAACTTCTAAACCTAGTCCAACGTGACGCAACACGGGCCGTAACCAGCTCTCGTGGTGCTACATCGCGCTTTACTTGAGGTAAGGCCGCTATACATTCTGAGTTCTTCGGTTCCCTCGTGGATCAAGATTATGAGCCAAGTGTCATCCGTGATGCAGCGAAGTCCAGAAAACATTTTGTCGACGCTTGTATGGTTATGGTCCTTCAACCGGTACAAGCCTTGCTAGTCGTCGAAGGGAGTTTCAGCACTTGAGGTGATTCCAATACACTTCCTGTGGACTGCGCGATCATTTTAATCGGTGATTTCATCCACAACGAGATGTCATGGTCTACCGCCTCCAACAATACTTATAGTGCACACGGATGAGTCGACATCGTCTGAAGCGTGTGCATAATTTTAATTGCTCTGCTAACCCAAACGGAGACGCGAATAGGCTAAAGCGCAAGTCGAGACCGTCCGAGTTGAACTCAACTCTGCGTCTTGTGTGACAAGTCGTACGAGAAACAAGCTCTTCTACACACGCAACCTCTGGCTTAAAAATTGAAATCTTTACAACGACCTGAAATAGTGGCTCTGTGGCTCTGGAGTTTAGGTCAGAAATGCTTGTTAAAAAAATCCTAGTAGAAAACATGGTTGTAGCGTAGAGGCAGGCCAACATGTGCCAGCGTAACGGACGCGGAGTGTGCGGAAGAGTCCATGTTCTTATCAAGAATACCAGAGGGAAGGTAATTTATCCTGATTTGAAAGTATTTTCCTCAACAGTAGGTAGACAAAGACTTTAGTCTGCCGATCGTAAAGCTCAACATCTAGTAGGTATCCTGAGAGTTACTTATAGCGCTATTTCATATTTTTTTCTACAATATTGATGTCGCTGGTTGGGGTACTGTTATCGAATACAATTAAAATAACTCGTTGGAACCAATACTAAAGTAAAAAGGAAAATGCAACTATAGCCGAAGCAAAACTAATTGACCACCAGAAATGTAATACTGATCTATTTCCACTCCTTTCCAAATACTTAACTTTTGTTGGTTAAAGTTCGCAATCATCAGTTAGCCACAAGTTTTGAAAAAAAAGTTTTGAAAGTTCTGATTTTTCAAGTCAGTATTTCTAAATTTTGCAATAACAAAAAAATCAAACTTTGACTTGGTTATTGATGCCAGTTTTTAAAGCCATTGCAGCTATGGTTGTTGAGAATGCTACAGAAGTTGCAGAAGACAATACAAGGAAATTTGTGTGCGTCGTAGAACTGCATGAAATAGAACCTTGACCTTACTGCTGCCAAAAATGATACTTGGAAAATGTAAACTAGATACCCCATCGTAGAATTAAATATGCTTGGTTTTACTCCGCTTCCCGCCATTCTGCATGGGTTGGCCATCTATTATTGCATTTTAAAAAGTAAAACCAAGAATATCACTTGGTTTGCCATAAGTGACGTGATTGGCCCAAAATAGTTTTTGGAACACTCTAACTGGGCTTAACCCTATTGTGGTTCACCCTCCTAAAACCTTACAATAACGCTGGTTTGAAAAATTTAAACCTATCAAAAGCTTAAATTATGATTATTGACCAATAATATGAATTGCGGAAACCGACATTATTGCACGGTTTAAGACAATGATTATTGCAATTATTGTCTAAAACCTTCCGATAATTACATACTATGTTGCGGGATGCGGGGTAAAACCTACCATTTATGCATGTTTAATACTTTACTATGGGAAACTAAGTATACATTTTTCAAGTATAATTTCAACCACAATAGGGTTAAGTGTAGTACAAAAGTACTGGCACGTTCAAGGCTGACCTGGTTTTGAATCCAACAACCAGCTGGCTGTCCTCTTAGCGCGGATAGGAAAACCAAAAGCAAACGGCGTAGTCTCTGTCAAATCAGCTCTGAAACGGTGCTGGGAGGCCAATTTCACCATGACGTCAATAACCAAGAGCAAGTACAGGTATGGTCCTCCGAAACCATTCTGTGTGCTACTGCGCGATGGTGCACTCAAACAACTCGTTTCTGATTACCGTGCTCATGGCCAAATCAGTAAAACAAGCAAATACATTTTTTTGTGTGTGTGTGAAATCACTCAGTACAGTGCAACAGTTTCGTGATTATTTTTTTTTAGTGTTTGGTTCTTTTTATAAAACAAGAACCCCAAAACAATAAATAAGCTTGGAGCTACAGTCGTGCTACCCACAACAGAAGCAGAATACATTGCTTTGTGCCACTGTATGGAGGAAGTGATTTTCCTCAAACTACTGCTTAATGATTTAATTCATAAGAGTCCCCATGCTATCACACTTTATGAGAGTTGTTTGAAACTCTCGAACAATCCCAAATTGCATGGTAGAGGCAAACATATCCACATCCGGTACTGCTTTGTGCGAAAAAAAGTAGAGCGGAATGAATTTATAATCGAGTACTGCAACACGAAAGAAATGGTGGCAGGCATCTTTACAAAATCTCTTACCAAACCAACTTTTCTAGAACAACGAGAAAATCTCTGTAAATCACAAAGAAGCTAAATCTACCTCTCAAAACGTATTGACAACTCCGTCCTACGTTTATAACTCGTTACAAATATAAATAGATTTAAAAAGAAGAAGAAGAAAAGGAAGAAATTGTATTATTGGACTGCCACGACTACGTCTGCGTTGCTTCTTGACTTTGAGAGGGAGATCTTAAACAGAGTAAACACCATCAATGTACTGAAAATAAGACGTCAGCTTGGTCAAGTCGTTTGGAAACACCATGAAATTATCGGATTCGATAAAAAGATGCTTCTTGCCGACGGCAGCCCTGGCATTACAATACCAGGTGTTAGATTGTTACCCCGGGCGTCGTCCAATAACGATGAGGGCGGGCTTCTGGGACCGTACCGTGCGCTCTGCAAGGTCCCCAGAGCGACAGCGGAACACACTGTTCATGTAGATCAGACGCTTGCCGAAACCCCTCAAAGCCAGATTGATAGCGAGTGTTGTATAATCACCGTCACGAGCATGTCCATGATCTTCCGTAGGTCTCTCTTTCTTAAGTGTGAACAAAACTTCTTTCATGAGCTAGCAGCTCAAGAGATCGCGCCGTTGAAGAGGGTTGTTCACAGAGTACATTCCGGAGAAAGACACACGACCCGGCAAGTGCTCCTGGTTCTGACAAATAATCCGTTGACGTATCGCACGCATATATACAATACAATATAATCAAAAGTCAGTATCCACTTATTGAATAATTATATCCAAAACAATGAATCAAAGAGGTACAATATAAAATGAAAGTTGAGAGGCCTTTTTGGAATGCAAACCTTTCGGCTTACACTCTAGCTAGGCTACGACGCCGTAAAAGAGGATTCACTTTGCACAAAGACAAATAATTAACACACTTTGAAAAACTCAGAAACACATACATACAAATCGAAATGATGTACAGAGAGTGGACGATGGAAGGAACTGAAGGCTGCTAGGCAAGTCGAAGAATGACCAACTTGCCACGACAGCCCTCTCAGCAGTACAAACTGAGAAAGAGTTTTCAAAGTATGCACATCTTAAAATCTGTTGTTTTCAGTTAGTTGACATGCAGTTACATATGTTCCTATAACTACCAAAACTACAACAACAATGCTTGCCCGAGAAATCTTACTCATTCGATACAATTAATCCATGCGATGGCATGATACTAAGTTAGCATTTGTAAGTGCATACACACAGTAGGCACAAAAGTCAGAAACACATTAACCACGGTTGGTAGACCTAAGTCCTACTTGTGCAGTCTCAAAACGCTAAGCCAAATACACGAATCGCTTAATATACATCTAAACTAAGTGAAAACACTACCACAAGTTTACTTAGAGCTGGAGGCGTAAAAGGGAAACGGCGCACGATCATGCCATTAGAAACAGGTATGCACCTATTCGCCGCTTTCAAAATGATGCGCCTCTCGCACTGCTTCTGCTTCCACGTCATCAACGGCGGAGACAGGCTCGCGGAGGTCGCCAACACTGCTGGACGCGCTCTGCTGCTTGCGTACAGCTCTTTGGTGAACGGTCTGCAATTTGTGCGTCGTGTAATCGTTTACCAAAAATATACACCACTTTTACACACATACTTTTGCACACATAGTTGTGTCGGGCACACAATGTATATATCTTGGGGGCAACTATCTCGACAATATTTGTAAACGGTCGTCCAATCATGGTGGTGCGCCTGAAAAATGAATCAAATGCCCATCAGGATTAGCGCCGAAAGCTTCACCTCCGTCGTATAGTCCTAAGAGCTCCCAGCAGAAAGCAGAGGTGTCTGGAGTCATCGTTGAGGATTCGACGTCCGAGGGTTATCACTTTGGAAGTAACAACCACAGATTGTCAGAGCAAGAGCTAGATGAAGTAGGTTATCGCACGATGCAGTCTTCATCTTAAATTCATTCTCCGGTTTACCGCAGGCTCCGCAGTCCCTCTCAAGCAAGGCACACGGACCCGATTCGTTCTCAAAGGGTGGCTCCTTTATATCTGAAACAAAACCTTACCAAATTTTCTTAAACTAATTATGATTTTTTAAGTTACGTTGCTGAATATTTACATATTTTTTTTAAAAAAATACTATGGTAAAGATTCAGGGCAAACGGCCAAATCGTGTCGTGGGTCTTCTAACAGTCATGCTCCATTTTTTTAAGGTGTCTACTTGCATGACGTAGGCACCCATGGTGTGGTAAATATACTTCTTTCCCTAAAATAACATGAAACAACATTTTTATGAGCCAATCATATGCGACCTCACCCAAAAATCAATTTTGACCAATAAAATCAAAGAATCCAAGGAAAGAGCAAGCAGGCTGTATTAGTCGTAGAATTTGGTCGGACATGGAACCCCCTCCCCCGAAGGGCGAGTGCCCCACGTGCAACAAGCTCGTGTCCAAGTCAAACATGGCCAAGCACCGCAAGGTGTGCGGCAAGAATAAGCCAGCAAAGACGTGAAAAGGGATTAATCGCGAATCCTACGCTCGGAACAAGGAAAACCCCCTGCAAAAGCGAACTGAAAAGCGCATTTATTACCAGTTTCGACGCCTCGAAGGTACAAAATAAATATTTTGATTACGCATTTTTAACCAAATTATAATTATGTAATATTTTCAACCTGTAGTTGCTCGGAAGCAGTTGGAAGACCTTGAGGCTCAGCCTGTCGAGGTTGAAGATATGGAGAAAACGACTTGGACTCCTTTATCGCCACGAAATATTCTTCATGGCGTTAGTTTGGACCCCGAGCTTTTCAGTCACTTTATCTCCGAGCTCAGAGCACGTTGCAAGTCAAAGTATAGCCACGGCCCTACTACGGTCTCTCCGAAAGACCTTTATAGGGCCGCAATATTTGTCCTTCATCCAGACAAGATTCGTGTGCAAAACCAGAAGTTTGGAGAGCGAATCGATCAAGTGATGAACCACTGGAGCAAGACAGTGAGAGCCTTCAATTCGTTTGGAGATGGACTTAAGGCTGACACCGACATGAAGCCTCAAGATGAACTGGATCGGATGACAGATGTGGAGTACAGCAACGAACGTCGCCGTGTGGCTATGGCTCACAAAGCGAAGGATCAAGCGGAAATCGGCCACGAGATGCTGGTTGATAACTTCCGTAACTATCTCAAGAAGGCGGCTCAGTTCCAAAGAGCAAATGACCGCCATCTTGCTGAATTTAAAGCCCGGAAGGAGAAAGTCCAAGCAGAGCGAAACGGAGAAGTGGCCAAGTTGAACACAATCATCGGCAAGTTTGAGCGCCATGGGCAATGCGCTACCTTTCAGGAGTATAGGGAGTCATACCTCAAGTCCAAGCAGATGACTTCTACGACGGATCAGCAGATAAAAGTATACTGAGGCCAAAAGAACATAAGACAGGTGAATTCTACGACATTTTCATCATAAAAATAGCGTATATTCTATCCTAGTGTCAGACCAAAATGTACGAGTTCATGCCAAAACCTACGAAGAGGTCATACCGCTCGGTACGAGATCATACATATAGGTACGCAGAGTAGTCAGGCAACTCTTTCGCTGGACATGCGGCGTTCGCGCGACACTTGCGGTCTTGTCTGATGAATGAGGCAAGCATGGAAATAGTAATCGTATGTTCGTCGCTTGCACCATAATGTTTGGCGTAATAAGCACGGAAAACTGGAAGGACCGCTGTGCTCCAGCGCGTCTTGTCAGATTCTCCCATCCGTTTTGCAAACATAGCGACATCTTCACCAAGTAATTTTGCGACGCTGAACCAACTGCGAGCCACTCCAGCATTGGTCCGGTTAGCTTGTGTCCACTCCGAGAGAGGCTTGAACAAGTGCACTGCACCGTCGGGAAGCCACCACATGAGGCAGAGGTGGGCCCAGTCCCTAACCGTTTGAATAACGGGACCTCGTGTTTGAGTGGTCGTATCGGGATGTGGGGGTGTATCGTCAGTCCTCGCGGGTTGATTTCGACTTGGCGAACTCCCGGTTGTTACCAGGGCTTTCAATTCGGAAATTTCAGGTTTGGTTTCTAGCAGCAGTGTCTCGAGTTGCCGAAGCCGCTTGAGAACAGGTCCCTCATCGATATTCTTGTTGGCCTCGTAAGGCGCGCTAGGACACCCATGCAGATAACTCTTGTCCGGCGCCAAGCAGTCTGCGAGCTCGCTGTCCTCAGTTGGAATAGTGATGTCAAGTAGGTAGCGCACGAGCGTCTCCGTCGACTCGGAAACACTCCAGCCGGCTTACCACTTGATCATCCGTAACGACCACCTTCGAGCTGGTGTAGGGTACATAAAACGGTACTGAGCCCCACCACGACGGAAAGTGTGCGAGGTAAACCAGCTATTGTACCAATGCTTGGCAACGTAGCCTGGTGTGCCTTGACCTTTCCGGTTCAAAGCACCAACAATGCAGTTGAGTAGTGTGATGAAACTCTGCTCTCCCATCTTCTTGCCCCATTTAACAGTTACCTTTTCGCACCCCGTAGCATCGCTGATACTCTTCAGCGCATTCTTACTGAACCCAGTCAGTGCCGGAAAAACAAAGTCGTCATCTCCCCACTTGTGTCCCTTCTGTTTCGTAGCGTAGTCCACCCAATTACACAAGTGCATGTACACGTTGATTGGCATTTCTTCGCCGACGAGGTTGTGCAGGTTGTATGAACGCCCCTCTGCCACTTCCGTTTTGCGATTGAACAGCGTGTACGTCCCGAATTCAATAATCTCGTCAGGAGTAACGACGTTGGCGCGAAACTGGCGTAAGGATAAATCCTTCCATTTTAGCGTCAAGACATCATTGATGCGGCACATGCCATAAAAGGCAAAAGACGACACGGCCTTAAACCACACACGACACTCTTCGGTGAACCCCTCTATGACGGATGGAGAATCCAAAAACGTGTGCAAGACCCCAAGCATTTGAAGAGAGACAGGGACAGCTCGAGGTACGTACTCCGTGGCTTTCTTCTTCTTGAGGCCGCGCATGAACTGTCGAACAAATGGATCCCGAGCCGGATTTCCATATCCGTGTTTGCTTCCGCTTTCGTCTTCTTGGACGCTGCACCGATTCACATCTGTTCCGTCACTATTTTCATGGGACGAATAGTAACTTGCGACAGCGGACCTTGCCTTCTCTGCCGTCTGGAGTGACACCGTGCTTGATGCGGAAGTACTCTGAAGGTACGCTACCAACACCCCAGGAAGTTCATGATGTCGTTCTGTATGGGGATCAGGGTAATCATTGACAAGACAGAACTCTGCAAACGTTTTGAAGCTGGACTCGTACACTGTCTGTGTCGCTTTCTTAATCACTCCTTTTGCTGTTGCTAGATCTTCCTTCACCAACTCGCGAACACCACCCATCGCGCTGATTTGAAAGTGAACACGTGGCGCATAGCCACATAGCTGTCCTACTTTAAGGTACGACTTCGTACTTCATGCGAGCACATCTTCAACTCATCAGAGGGGAGATTAGCTGCTGGCTCCCAGGTGGTTAGGAACTCCATCCTTCCATAAATACGTTTGTCCTCCAAAATGGTTCGCATTGGGCAGGTCGGACGTCCTTGAAGGTCGACCCCACTTGGTAGGCCCACTCTACGTCACCCGCCTCACTCCCTAGGGTTGCAGCTTCAATCAGACGGGCCTTGGTAATGCGCGGGTGGGGTTCCGCATCAAGGAAGCGCTTGATTGCGTCCCCGGTACTTGAGGACGCGCCAGCTTGGATGAGGCCCCAAAACCCTACACTCTCAAAACTCTTTACCCTACACTCCTACATTCATACACTCTTAGATTTCTACACTCCTACTCTTCAATACTTCTACACTTCCACATTTCTATTCTTCTACACTTCTACACTTCAATACTTCTCCTATCACTATATATTTTATTTCAACTTTAATAAACTCCTACCATTCTTACACTTATATTTTTATCATTTTCAAATCTAGTTTTTTTTATGTCACTCTATATTTTTAAAAAAACATAACACAGAAATTTTTATTACTAATATTTTTATAGCAATTTTTATAATAACTTTTTTCACACTCCATAATATATTTTACGCTTTCCATTAAATATTTATCATATACTGTATTTTTTTATCACTTCTACCCTATTTTTATTTTTCAATTTCTATATTTTCCCTCAATTTCGAGATTCAACTATATCCTCTTTTCTATCTATCAACTCCATTCTGCACCGGTTTTCATGTACCTACCACTTATCACATCCACCCATCCTATCAACTCATACACAAACATTTTTTTCCTTTTTGTGCGTTTGTGTATGTCCACGTTACATTGCTACTATTTTACTACACGACTGACTTCTACACCTTTACGTTATACTCAAACTAACACCAAACCTGAAAACTCCATCACATCTTCCACTATTTCTCTTTTTCCATATTTTTGGATTGTTCAAATTTTGATATACACATCATCGGTGTTTCTATATAATACGCACTAATTTAAATGCCCATTTCCTTTTTATACATATATTGCACAACATACCATTTTTCGGGATAATTATCTCAACCGGCCACAAAAACATCAACATTTCTGTATAATATTAGCAGATGTTTTGGCAGGATTTTATTGGTCAATTGTAGTTGAAGTTTCTTGTGTATTAATATACTGGTCGGATGTGAGGACGGAAACACCATGGGTGGAACCGTTTGCTTCGTTCTCAGTTGCAAACAAAAATGGAGCCCGGGACGATTGATCTGACGAAGAAGTTCGGCCAGCAAGGCATCACTAAGCATGATGTGTTTTGTACAGCTCCTACCAGCACCGAGTTCCTTCGTGCATACGCGTTTAATGAGAACAAGTCCATCAAACAAGATAACCACTCTGGGAACGTTAGGGTCTGGGTGTGTGAGTCTGAACTATGCAGCTGACAGGTCATTTTGACCAAGAAGCGACCAACAAAACGTGAGAACACTAAATTGGCATTTTGTTCGAATAATTCCTGGTTTGTAAGCTCTCTGCAACTGACCCATTCACCTAGCTGTGATTCTGTTCGGAAATGCTCTTCTAAAATTTTAGTTGAGCTACCTTGATTCAAAGGAGCCATTGTAAAAGGCCTCAGCAGCGCTCGGGCACGTGTGGCGTCGTCGGTTAAGGCGGTGGACAATGTCAACGTGGATAAGCAATCAGCAATGGTATACAGGGCAATAGCACGCGCTAAATAGATGCTGGAGACCGAGGAAGACAAGTACGACAAGCTACCATCATTTCTCAGGTCATTTGTGCGCGAAAATCCGGGCAGTACTGTGTGTTGCCAAGTTGATAGTCGAGGGCGTTTGTTTTCGCGCGTTTTTGGCAATTGGAACTCTTGTTCGTGGTCAAGCCAATCGGTTTCCTTTACTGGAATGCGACGGGACACACATGAAGAGTCCGTATTGCAATGGTGTGTGTGTTTTTATCGTTGGAAAAGATGGACAATGGGAGAATATTCCTGTGGCTGTTGCCTTCATCCATAAAGAGACTGCAGAGAACTTTGAGTGGTTATTCTCCAATTGTGTTGTCGCTGGCATAAAACTACACGATCGACCACTCTTCACCGACAGAGGCAAGCAACGTGACGCCCAAGTTCGCTTGCAGCAACGCAGAGTTCATATCAACCTAAAGTTCTGTGCGTTGCACATCTACTTTAACGTGTGCCCACGTGCAAACGCCATGTTCGACAAGCAGGTTTGGGGAGCGGCAGCATGCTCCGTACGCAAGAACTCGCCGTCAGTATGCCATGTTGATGACAAGGCAGTCAGTCTCGCAGAAGAACTGGAAGAAGGAGCAGATTGTCGTCGAGACACGAGCGTCGCACCGCGAACATTCACGGTAGACTTGTCGACGGGCATCTGCACGCGGTGTCCGGATCGTCACCACATGCAACTGCCGTGCCGACACATTGTGGCATCACTGTACAGCCAGAGTGGTGCCAACAACTCTACGTCGGGAGCGTACAAATATTTACATGCTGCGTACACTGTGACCGCGTATGCAGCCGCATTCCGGCCAATTACGGTCCGCTTGCCGTTTATACCAGCGCTGCTCTCAGATCCAAACATCCAACCGCCGCCATTATACAACCAAGCGGGCAGCTCACTACGCGGCACAAAGCCTGACATTGCCAACAGAGAAAAGCGCATTCGCAGCCGTGGTGAACCAAAGAGAGCGGGCCCTCGAAAAGCTCATCGAAAACCAATAAGGTGACGGCCGAGCGACCGAAGCTTGCAGCCAGCATGAAATTGTTCTTCAGCACCGAAATCTGAGCTAAATCGAAGCAAAAGCGAAAAAAATACGCGTGTAGCCTGTGCGGGAAGGCGGAGGAACATAATGCAGCAAAGTGTCGAAACAGGTCCAACGGGAACGGCGACGATGATGCTCAGCCTAGCGTATACATCGTCGGAAAGTGTCCATTAGAGATACTGTAGCGGCGGAATGATTTCGATCCATCAGAAATTGATAATCCGACGATCGTGAGAGAATTTATCTTCTGATCAATCGGTCGGGATCCTAACCTGCGCTGTTCCCTACATAGCGTATGCAATACGACGTACATTTAGATGCAGCAAACCATACTGCAATTTAATAAATATACCTTAAAGATATGGTTGTTCATTGGGACCTCCCAACGCAATTTCACAGCCTTCTCTCCGGGTTTGGGGGCACTAGGACTTGTTACCACACCGCTCTCTCTCTCTCTCTCTCTCTCTCTCTCTCTCTCCCCCGATCCCCATGCGAACCAAACAAAGGTGCTCTATCGCGTCGGACGATCCCGACGTAAATCTGCATATCCACGGGGTTGGAATCCTCCACTGTACAGTATTAAACCCATGTTAGTTTTATAACTTCTTCGCAAAAGAAGCACAGCTCATCAACTTACAGGCATTGTGCTCCATCCTGCATTTTACCGCTTGCAAGTCGATAGCAGGAGATCTAGCCCTTTCAACGGCGGTCTTCAATCAGAGAGAGGCAAGCAATTAAGTGTTAGTGGAAGGCAATAAATGACAACAAATGAGAGCAACAAAGCACACACCGTTGTAGACATGGTCGCTGCGACGGCAGTGAAGCCAATAGATATCTATGGAGTGAGTACAGTGCAGTGTTAACAGTAAATGCTGAGCAGAACAGCACAACCCAAACTCACCTTGAGACTCCCGCTGTTGCCGTAGTGTCCGCTTCCGAAGTCCAACTGCGAGCTGCACACGATAAATATCTACAGCGCAGGACACAGTTAGACAAACATGGAATGTGCACCACGGCATGATACAGTTCCATCTTCAACTCACCTTGGTTCATCATGAGAAGAGCTGCGAATGCTGTTCTTCAACACGAATCGATAAGTGAGTACTGTATTACGAATGTTCTGCGTCCTGTCCCAGTATTCCCATCTGTTTGGGCCGCTACAGAAAATGTTGATGTTTTTGAGGCCGGTTGAGATAATTATCCCCATTTTTCGTTCTGAATACATCACTTGTCTTGTTCTTTATGACGTTACACTACCTTTTTACTTCACTTCTATGTTTGTTCCGTTCCTCTTTTATAATTCTACACAACATCGAATCAACATAACTAGTCAAAACTATGTTTGCTTATTTACTATATTCAAATAAATTACCCATTCTTCAATTTTAACTCTACACACATGTAGTAAACCGATGAATGAAACTATTCATGGCATTATGAGTATCGGCAATAGCGCTAGAGTAGTCGAACGCAAGAGCTGGCAGAAGAAGACGCTTGGTAGTGTAGTGGTTTGCGCGTCGGCTAGTGAGGACTGCATGATTTCGGAGCTACCACTTCTCCCACAACGAATTAGAACGCCGTAAGGTTAAATTACTAAACCCACAATTATCTGGTCACGTATAGCAGTTACCCGGGAAAGGAGTAGTGACCCGAGTTCTGGGTGAACCAAGACTACAAGACCAGCGTGGGAGTCAAAAACGGCGGACATGCCACCACCAAGGCTTAGCGAGTCTCCGCGAAGTAGGAGCCATTCATTGCTGACGGATGCGAATTGTGCAGAGAAGACCGTAGGAACTCGATTACTGGCCGCCCTCTACTAATGACAGTTGGTGTGGACCACGATTGGAGAGCGATGATCACTGATTCCCTAAGCAAAACGCGCACTAACATGAATACTTACTTACTTACATACTTACCATGATCTACTACAAGCCGTAAAGTCACGGGAGGTTGGTAGGAAATCAGCATCCTACACCGTGGGTTTCAGCAGATTTTTTACTCTTCCAAACCTACAAATTGGAATTGGTAGGATCATCCAAAGACCTCTAATCTTGTTTTTGAAGCTCACACTCTTCCGCATAGCCCCTCTTGCCTCTTTTTTCCTTTTCGATGTGATGAAACACCGTGGAAAATGCTTGCTGTTGTCTCTAATTGTGTCGCGATAGTATAGACCAAACCAACGTAGGCTCTCGAGTATCTGATACGACGTATAAAGGTTATCAATGTTGATGATACGCTTTAAGCCGTGTATGGGTCGATCACACTCTGTTGAACTACAGAAGAGTGCGTGGTCGCTGCCTGTAAATGTGCGACATCATCGTCACCTTCAACTCAACTTAGTCAAAACGTCAATGCACTAGAGCGATGCAGCCGAAAATTCAGCGCCAGCCACGTTGTCGAACAGCAGCACATAGATTTTAAAGTGATACTTTCAGGTTGGTTTGGATGCGTTGAACACGATAAAATGCCTGGCGTGGTCAACTGGAAGGGCTTCTTCACTTTCGAATCGTGTATTGTTCTCGTCAATATCCACAAAGCCATCCCAAATGTCGTCAATAGCTTGGGCTTTGTGGTAAGGTCGACACAGTACCTGACCCAACTCGACACCTACAGCACGAGCATGGTTCAGCACACCTTCCGTTGCCTTGTCCTTGTTAATGTAATGCACGCGCGTCTTTGACTGATACTGTGTGGAAGCCCAGCGAACTTCAAAATCCACAACACCTCGCACACACCGCTGTCCCGAGATAACACCAGTAAGATACGTTGTTCCAACGTGTGGCGTTGGCTTGTGTGTGAGTGCGTTTTGTTTTTGGCTTGTGAGGAACTCGATACTGCGTGTACATGTTGCTAGCACATGCGCATGGTGTATAGTGTGCGGTTTTACAGCTACGAGATGCGACTCAGTGCGGTGGCGACCTGTTGTCTGTATTTTAACTACGCCCTGACCTCACAATGTGATCTATTGTCGGATAGTATGTATCCAAGAACAAACAGTTGTTGGAATTGACTTTTAAACAAGCGTGAACAATGGCAAGAAGAACTTCGCAGCATCGGAAAGCAGCATGTGGGTCGGCGCGCAAAGCTAATTGAAACCTGGAGCTCGATGAGAGTGATGCTGACAAGCCAGCTGATCACAGTGACACAGATGGGCAGGAGTATGAAATTGAGGAGCAAGACGTGGCGTTTTTTGTGAAGTGGGCTGGGTATGACTCTGATGAGAATAGCAAGGAGCCAGATTCGAATGTTAGCACTGAAGCCGTGTAGGAGTTCCGAAAGAATAGCAACGGCGTCTGCGTTCTTCTTGTCGCAGTCCGAACTTACCAACTGTTCCACCAAACAACAACCCAAATGTAGATGGCGTGGCTAGACATGGCGGCATCGTCGACACCGATGATTCGACTTCGATTAAGGACACCTCGACTGTGAAGATTGGTACCCACGTGTGTTCTGACCTGACCGCGAGCGATGGATGGACGGAGCTTTGAACCGGCACTGTGTCAGCTGCCGCCTCGCCGTCTTAGCGATCTCGCCACCAGCGTAGATGTCGCACGGCTTCGGTGGGTTTCTTGGCCACAAATCTCAATATGAGCAGTCGCCAGTTTCTACGCTACAGGTCATGGACAAATACCTCGATAAATTAACGCGAACTTATGCTTCCTTGTAAGGTCTAGCAGCCTTTGGAATTGCGTCCCAGTGGAAGTAAGCACTTTACGTGATACACACCGGATACATGCTCGCGAGGTGACCCGATTACGTGTTCAAAAACATGTAGTATACATATATGTATCGCCGGTGTGTATGGTAGAAGTCGTAATGTGTTTAGTTTGTATGGTACACGCCCCCACCACTTGCCTATTTGTGTGTGTATATACACCATCTTTACATTGCCAGGGCGGACTGGATTAAGAGGTAGGGGTCGCGCCACCTGCCCCAATCGACGTGCCTTGATCTGTAGATGTGTGTTGCACTGCGACTTGCCCCTAACTCCAAATAGTAAGCGCAGGGCGGTGCACCCCGGCACACATACACCCTATAGTAATGATGACGGCGATACGGGATTCGATAACCGCCACCACCCCAACCAGAAAAAGGTCAAATGAGTCGTGACTATTACGGTGGACTAAAAATTGATCTGTAAATAGGTAGTCCACCAGTCGACTCCCCAGACAGCCGTAGCAGGCTGCTAGCAGCAGATCGCTCTCTTCGCCAGAGCTGCAAACAAGAAGAGTATCGCCACCAGTCCTAATAAGCTGTGCACGCCGTCGATAAAGCACTTGCCTCCTACAACTGCACGTAATTAGAGTCCGGAGAGTCTCGAAGCCATGAATGCAGACGACGCTGTAGTGAAAATCAGCGCCGCTATGTGGAATGATGGCTACACCATCGTCGTCGGGTTTCTGACTCGAGAGGAATTTGATATTGTTCTCCGTGCTGTAGATGCACTGCCCGCCACGGCGTGGTATACTGCGACGACAACGGAAAAAAAGCGTGAAGCTCCGTTGGAGGCAACGGAGGAGTTAGACGCGGCATTTCGACTGGTGAATGAGCGATTAATCGCTCTCTCGTCCAAGATACACCTTTCATGGAGTGTTTCCAAGGTTTGGACGGCCGTGGACCTTCAGGAAGGATGCCCTCCACAACATTTACACCGCACATTTTGGTACCGAGAGATTGCTGCCGCAATTGAGCAACAAGAATGGGTTCAAGGTGGTGGAATTGTTGCTCTAACGGAGGGAAAGAAAATGATTGCTGTTCCTGGGGCGCTAAATGGAAATGCTTTGAGAGGAGGCCGCATGCACTGTGAATGTCAAGGCAGGCGACCTCATCCTCTTCCGAGGCGACCTCCCTCACGCGGATCCAGCCGTGGACATGCAGGATGTACGCCTTCAAGCCACCATTTTGGTGGATGGTGTGGACCACGAACCAGGCGTGGAGCAGGTGGCCTGGGGCTTCTTCCGCTGCAAATTTTGCTTTGATCGCTACGACTCGACAAGGTCACTGTTGAATCATACGCGCTACTGTGACGCCAACCCAGAGAAGGAGGAAATTGCACGGAAGCTAAAGGCGAACAACGATAAAGGTGCGTATTGCAAGAAATGTAAACGCCACTTCGGGAAAAAGAATACGTACAATACGTACAAGTGCTAAATCTCGTAGTTGAACGGACGGTTGCATACGTATTGAATATACGTTTTCTTCTATACTTCAACCTCTACTCTAACGGTCAATGAACAAGAATGCTGGACGTAGCATGCTTGTTATCAGAATCCCGATGGGGGAATATCGAAGTACATCACGGTCAATGTAAAGAAAAATCATTAAATGTGGTTACTGCCCCGAGCGTTGTTCGTACGGATGGAATCGAATGGGAGAGAATCTCGATATTGGTAGTGGAGATCTTCTGAGGGTTGATACTAGCGTAGGTAGTTGATGTAGTCTTTCCGTGACCACATTTTCAGTAAGCTCGTTCCCCGTCTGCTGTGAATGTTGTACAGCTACATTAAAGTCGCGGTCAAAACGAGACTTCCAGCGCCTTGTGCCATAAGGCCCGCTTCCTCTTTTTCGCGATCGATTTTGGCTAGCCCTCTTTTCCTTGTGCTTTTGAAGCCGGGCATCGCGGAGTTCTTGAATACTAAGTGGCTCTAAAATAATGGGTCGAGGAGGCGTAGGGGCATTTTCTCTGTCTACCCACCAGTGAGCATGAAATTAAGTCGGCTGCAATGGTGTGTTCGTACGTCTACAGATATCCAACTTGTGAGAGCATGGCAGGCCAGTAATACGTGTATAACTACCTGAGCACGATTTGACAATGGGCGGATCAAGTTAGTCCAGACATTTCTTCAGAGCGTAGTTGTGGACAACTGTAGTCACCGCGTGAAAGATTGGCTGCTTCAGAGACGCAAGTGACTTCACTTTGGTAGGCGTCACTTGGTTGAAATACCTACGGTTGCTTAGCTCCCACCAGTGCTGCATACAGGTGAACGCAGTCAGCATATCACCCCTCAATGATCTTAGCCAGCGTTTTAATGCGGAATGATAGCCCTCTACACGCGATGTCGCTTGGAGCCCGAAGTGTGTAAGTTGATCAGTCCAGAAGTGAGCCAGTCATTTCTTCCAAATATCAAGCCAAACGCTATCAGCATAGGCTGCCTCCACAGGAGATAATTCATGAAATACGTCGCGCGCTACGCTGTATTCTTCTTCTATTCGGGACTGAATAACTCGGTGAAATACATCACAAAACTGGCGATGAACAGGAGAATCAGTCCATTTGGGACAAAGTGGTGTCGATTTGGCTTGATCTAGGACCTTCGTGAATGTACTCCTTGTGTGAGTCTCTACATCTTTAACTACGTGCCAAATACAAAGCAGCGAAGGTATACTGGGAAAGATCTCTTCGAGTGCATTTAACAGAGCCAAATCCCGATCCACAAGGAATAGTTGTGGTAGTGCCACATCGTTCTGAGCCATGATGGTTCTCAACGCCTCGAGAGCGAAAAGGTAATCAGCCTTTTCTTCTCCTCTGAGATAAGCTTGGGCGACATGAATGGTTGTGTACATACCGGATACGCCGACAATGTTGAGCAAAGGCATGTTAAACTTGTTTGTCTTGTACGTACGGTCCATCAGCAAGACATCAGGATTCATCTTGTAAATTCCAATTGATTCTTTAGCAGCAAAACAGAGGTGCGAGAGTCTGTTGTGATAGTCAACTTTACGTGAAATGAAAAAATTCTTCACTTGAAAGTGTACCCACCAAGAACTGGATGCGAGTCTTTCCCTCCAGACGATCAATCCAGCCTTTATTTCTCTGATTGTAGATATCTTGAGGTTGCAAACAAGATCGTGGGTTAATGGATATGATTCTGGCTAGATACAGAGAAACCGTAACGCCCGTTTGTGCATCGGCAACGATAGCTGAGCGAACTTCCTCTTTCATGTCTCTTTGACGATGCTGAGGGTGAACTGAGGGGTCGAGAGATGGAGCGTGGTTATGGTAGGTCTCATCACCGCGGACGACGAGATTCCACTCATTGTGGTTTGCACTATTTCGGAGGAGATTCATCTTCATAGGGCAGTTGCAGCGCCGCGAAGTTGCGTTAGGCCTCTGTATAGTGTTGCTCCTTGATTGGAATAGCTTTTGGTGACCATGACGGTCACAAGCAAATATAACACGCCGTTTTTGAGGGGGAGAAGACTTGTCGTAGATGTACTTTGATATTAGAACAGCATATCCTTGATTCCGTGCGAACGCGTTGATCGCGTCTTTTGCTTGCTCAGGACTCGTGAACGTGGCCGCCTCCGGACATGGCAACTCCCACACGCGTTCCGGTTCATCTTCGTTGGTCGACATGTTCGGCAAACTTGAATGACCCTGAGAGGAAGAAATAGCAAGTAGCGACTATTTTTATCAATCAAAATGAGAAACCTGGATTTGGTATGTTAGATCACGGATTTCAACCCAAAATCATAGATTACGGATGGTAATTTCATGGATCTACCAGACGTGTCATCGATAACTTAGTATACTTCATGGATATGGGAAGAAAATTCATAGATTTAGTTGATACAGTCATAGATCCGGAAAGACATCGTCATAGATTGGGCAGGTACGATCATTGATCCGGTGTGAGATCTCATAGATATGTCTCAATTAAATAGAAGAGGAACCTGTATCTACGATATAACTAGATTTATGGCTAAAATCCTACACTAACCACAGCAGTTAGTGTTAGTGGATGGATATTGTTAGGGTTTATATGTGCAGCTCATACACTTCCTAACATTCTCTAATTGCCACACGTCGCCATCCACCACCTTTGCGATGCCTTCTGGGTAAGACTCGAACTATCCTGCCGCACCAAGCACGCATCCGTCGACCTCCCAGGCTCCATCTACCGTTTCGACTCCGTCAGTGCATTCGTCTAAACGTCCATATATCATTATTGGGATGATGGATCGTGCTAGACGTCTAGCTGAACAGCAACGATGAGACGTGCAAGTGTGTGAGAGCACTGGCCCGGACGAACCTGGTACTCCTGGAACTGGCGAAGCTGACATCACGCTAGTCGCGCAAGTTGAAGTGGCAAGCACTTCAGGAAAACGCAAGCGACAGGTTCAACATGTCGTGACAAAGCCAGAGTGACTTTCGGTTGCTAATTGAATGATAGCTGAGAACGAGAAAATCTTTTCAAGCGCACCATCGATGCCTTTCCTGGTTGCTTTAGAGCTTCATCAGACTCGGCCAATTATATGAAAGCTTCGCGTTGGTCGAATAATCGTGATCCATGGACAGAATGACTGCATGACGAGCCCCTGGACGAATTTCACAGGCCGCGTAAGGCTGGACTGAAGATGTCACCGTCTGTGTTAGTGAGTGTCGCTCAGCATTTACTCACAAACTCTCGTCATGCTGAGTATCCAAGGACATTCAATCCGCCTGGTTCAGAAGTCTCGCTGTACGATCGTTTAAACATTCGCTGGGTGCAGACATTCCAGGACAGATTTAACATCTTGCAGCGAAAGCAAGCGGGAAAAAAGAAGCTCAGCCCTCAAAAACAACTTCAAATTGAAAAGGAGGTCACTTTTCACATGGGTACATTGAAGAGGGGTTTCGTGAGTGGCCAATTGATTGATGATCAAATGTATAATATGGACGAGACGCATTTTATCGTGGATACGGACAACGGAAAGACACTGAGTTTCAGAGGAGAGCAGCATATTAAATACGCCGACGTTGTTTCTGGCACGACGGGAATGACTAATGGTAGTACTGCATCAAGGTGGCCACTCGGCTCGGGTTCGAACCCCAATGATGATATTCACCAATTCGAGCTGCAACTACCCCATTCGTGGCGTCCCAGACAATGTACCCGGTATTTTTCTGTTTATAACTGATGATAATTCGCGTTACTTGTGAAGTACTTACATGGTTTTAGAGGTGTGGTACATCGAACAGCAAAAAAAAGGATTTATAACGTCAAAGGTTTTTGCTCAATGGCTCGGTGTAGCTCGAATTATCCGGAGACTGCCAAGACAGCAGAAACTGATTATCTGGGCTGATAACTACAGCGGTCACAGCCTTTCGGATGAGGCAAGCAGCAACTTACTCGCCTCAACGCTGAAGTTCGCTCTTTCCCAGCGAACGCAACGCATGTTGTTCAGCCAGCAGATTCATTCTTCATCTTCAAGATAAAGGACGCCTGGACCAAGCGTTGGGAAGCAAAGAAAGTTGAGATGATCAAAGCAAACGAGTGGTAGAATGATGTTCGGAGTGACGGTTCGTGGTCAGGCGCTCTGCGGAACCCGGGCAAGTCCTTCTTCTTGAACCTCGCAGCTGATGCCGTTCGAGACGTGAACTTGCAGCGAACCAAAAAGGGGAACATCTCGTACGCTCAAAAGGCGATGGTACGTTGTGGTCTTGCTACTGTAAATGGCAAGTGGAGAGTTGACCAGCTGAGCAAAGAGCTTCAGTTCATCATTGCGGATCATTATGACCATTTTCAAGGCAAACCGGTTGAAGATGCAGGTCCAGCCCCACTAGAGCCGTCTGACGAGCTTCTACCAACTCAGGCTTTTGTATAAGAATCGCTTCAACGCAGGCTTAGATACACCATCCCTAACACTATTTATTTGTACCACAGATAATGTTAGTTTTCCATTAGCGTTATTAACACTAATTTTAGTGTCCAAGCTCAGAACAATCAGGGAATAGTGTTAATAACACTAAATGCTGTGGTTAGTGTACTATGATCCAGAAACACGTTATTACTATACTACATGTACAGTACTACAGACTTCCTCTGCATTTTGCGGTCACCTATTTATAGATCAGTTTTTAGTCCACCGTAATAGTTACGACTTAATTGACCTTTTGCTGGTTGGGGTGGTGGCGAATAATTTAGGGTTTAGGGTTTAGGGTTTAGAGTTTAGAGTTTAGAGTTTAGAGTTTAGAGGTTTAGAGGTTTAGAGGTTTAGAGGTTTAGGGTTTAGGGTTTAGGGTTTAGGGTTTAGGGTTTAGGGTTTAGGGTTTAGGGTTTAGGGTTTAGGGTTTAGGGTTTAGGGTTTAGGGTTTAGGGTTTAGGGTTTAGGGTTTAGGGTTTAGGGTTTAGGGTTTAGGGTTTAGGGTTTAGGGTTTAGGGTTTAGGGTTTAGGGTTTAGGGTTTAGGGTTTAGGGTTTAGGGTTTAGGGTTTAGGGTTTAGGGTTTAGGGTTTAGGGTTTAGGGTTTAGGGTTTAGGGTTTAGGGTTTAGGGTTTAGGGTTTAGGGTTTAGGGTTTAGGGTTTAGGGTTTAGGTTTAGGGTTTAGGGTTTAGGGTTTAGGGTTTAGGGTTTAGGGTTTAGGGTTTAGG